>LQNS02277999.1:1498130-1514707 GCA_001587735.2 Parhyale hawaiensis
CCACTGATTACCGGCTGTCTTGATGAAATTTTGTTGTTGACAATTACACTTTGAGTTCTATTTGACAGGAATGCTTTAAACCACCGAAGACAATTTCCATGGATAGCCACGGGGAAAGTTTCAACATTAGGATTCCGTGGTCAACCTCATCAAAAGCCTAAGCAAAATATAAGTATATTACGTCCACATTCGTCTTTGGGACAATGCCTCTAAAACTACAAGATATCAGTAACTTTGTGGCACACTTTCGCCTCAACTTGATTTTTTTAGGCTTCAACATCAACCAAGCACTATTTGCGAGCGCCAGAAAATATTCCAAGATAACTCACCAGATGAGAGAGGGCTTTTCCCCATAAGTAGAGAAGCTCTTAAGACTAGTATTGCTGTGTCCAGCCGGTTCATATGCTCTCCAGAGCGATCTTCTAGTGCTTTGAGGCTAACTACGTTGACTCAGGGAAGGTTGAATCATGTTATGGCGTGTCTCGTGCACAGGGATCAGCTCATGCGCATTTCACCCCATGCAATTACATAGCAGTTTTTGGATTCATCAGGTGATGAGCTTCGGGCTCCGATCTTCGGTCGCACGTTGCGCATTAATGAATATGACTGCAGAATAACATTAGACCGTATTGACGCTCGAGCGCTCGCATATGCTTCAGATACTGCTCTTGTTGTCCGGTTGTCAGCATTGCCTTTGTCGAAAGAAGAAGAAGTTGTATCGGATTTCCTCAAAATCTGTGTTTTTTTTTTCAACTAAATGAAACTATTAACGGTAAAATGAACAATTATTTCCAACTGCATTGCTAGAGGACACAATGGAAGTGGTTTTACGGGTATATATCCCTTCCAGTAAAACATTGGCTCTCAAACTGGGAATCATGGCCCCTGGGGAGCCATACAGCAGAATGTAGCATGCCATATTCTGGTGACATTAATAAAATAAAATGGAAATATTACAACAAAATTATATTCAAAAGTGGGTTTTATATGGATCTAATGAACGTAGAGCTGGAGACATTTATGGTAGTATCTTAAAAGGGGGTCATGGACAAGGGCACAAGGATCATGCATGAAGAGTGGGTAACGACCACCAAAAGTTTGGGAATCACTGCTCTAACAGAACGTTAACGGTTTAGCGTTGGCATGTTTACCTACCTTTGTTTTGCCAGCACACATTCCATCTCGTCACCAACGCCAATTAGGCTATTAATTACTTTTTTATTAACTGCTCTTTGATAATAGCGATATATAGCGTCCCCCCCAACTTTTGGAAGGTGGTTACGCCCCTGGTCAACTATATTCGTATGCATGAAATGCTCCCCCATGCAGTGTGATTCTCAACCTTATGTTAATGCATGGCTATTTGCTTTTCTACGGGGGACAATATCGCCCTGGCGACATTAAATTTCGTTTCAAATGTATCGCACTGACTGTGACGGTGATTTTTAACAGCTGAAGAAGTAATGGCTGAAGAAAAAAATTTGAGTTATAGAATTTTTTTGAAATACTTACAGAGAACCCAATAATAATTTGGACTGCCCAGGAAAGTGAAACCATAAATTAGTTTCTGGGCAGCTATAGGTTTCTGGTCAAAACCAGGGTGGGTCAATCATGGTACTCGAAAAATCACGACAGCAAGTGAACAAGGGGAATGTATCTGTGAAAGTTATTTTGCGATAAATATTTCGCTTGAAAGGGTGAAGTATAAAAATATCTACCCTAGTTTATGCCAGAAAAAACACTGCAGAGTATATATAGAGCACGCTGTGCAACTGGTAAGAGTGCCAGCGAAATGAAAAGACAATTTCTGAGAACGCATTACCTCTTATTAAAACAAAAATTCTATCATAAGTGAAATACTTCTGAAAGATATTAGTAAAACATAATCACTTCTGATTTTATTTCAACTCTAACAAAATAATGTCACAAACACTCAGCGAAATCACTGAAATATTTAAAAAGAAAAAAGAAAGTAATGCAATATTTGTAATTGTTCTATTTTATTTATATATTAGAGACAAATACGTGGCATGTTACCCCTATTCAAAATTAAACTCTTGAGGAGGTATAGGATGGGTCATAGGCTTAGATTAGCGTGGTTCGACTAGCTTTCATGTGTTTTGAGCTGCACCCTTAGGGGAATGAATCTGTAGGTTACTTAGCTGGGAGCCTACTTAGGGCTCCTAGCCCGTTTTGCTTCCGATTTCATATTCCTATTAATGATGCTTTGTTCTGCCCTTACTCTTCGTTCCCGTCTTGCTGTTCCATGCGCGTTGATCCTGTGTAGGAATACCCGCGAGTATGGGTTCTACATTTTTATAAACATACTACATAGGTGTTTCTTTCTCTTTTGAACATCGCATTGTGTCATGGGAATCTCCAGCTGCGTGTTTCTGAATATAATTTGTCGCATGGAAGGAGTTCCTACAGAATAATGATTTATTTTCTCGCATACAGTGGATACATCTAACAAGGTTTTCTTTTGCCTTAATAGAATTTTGAAGACTCTTGTTGGGTGAAGAGCAGGAGAAGCAGTCAGTATACGGTATACTGATTGTTTGTTTCATCATCTCTCTCGCCTTCCTAGAAAAAGCTCTATTGATCCGGTATAACCATTTTCATATTTGCTTTTACCAATCAAAAGTCTCGATCGGGCCTTGCCAATACGGATATTGGTGCGAAAACTTTTCAAAGGAAATTTGTTTAAGGAAATTTCATTGGGAGGTCGCCATCATTCTGAAGAGGAGGGTTTAGGGAACAGATTTGATGACGCTGAAGTTTACCATCCTCCTGTGATACTGAAAGTTTGATGAAGTGCCTCCTTCACAGGCCAAAAAATTTAAAAATACCACGGAGCAGAGCAATCGCTTAATTAACTGCGTTCTTGTAGCCTTCTAATTCTTGTTTGCAGATGAGGGGACGACTGATTCAGGTTGAGAATATCCGAAGAGCACCGAATCAAATAATATATTGCTCGTAGGAATTGCATGGCTCTAAATGTTGGGAAAAAGTTGACCCGATCGAGGTGATTTTAGGGGCAGGACGTCAGCAAAGCTTTAGCTGATATATATTTAAGCACATGATACGGCATGCAAATATTATTAGTTCTTGTTGCAACCTCACACAAAATGCACTTCATGAGAACATCAAAGAAGTTCACTGTAGCTGCCTCATCACTCATGCTTTTGATATTGCTTTTCCTGCAGTTCTTCGGTATTTCTATATGAAGCTATCCACTGTGTTCTAAGGCTATCCATTGCATTTATGAAGCAGCTGAGGGGTAGTTATGAAGCTATCCAACGCATTCATAAAACTGTTGAGTTATTTCTGAAGCCGGCAGTTGCATATGTGATGCCTTCCAATGTATTTCTGCAGCCGTCTGCAGCTTCATGCATTCACGAAGAAACATCATGTAATTTTGATGCAGCATCGTGCATTTATAAAGCCGCTTTGTGCATTTATGACGCCATATCGTGTAATTATGCAACCGTGCGTTTATGGTGGATGGTGTTGTGCCTTGTGATCTGGCGCATCGTCGCAGAGTTGGTGGGGTTTCTTTCTCTGTAAAATATATAAGTGCCGTACTCATCCACTGGCGGGTTTTTCCTTAGCCATTTGCTCGGACGCGGCACACTCGGCGTACTGGTGCACTTCATGAATATGTCCTGGAATCTGTATGATGTCGTATAAGCCAGCATTTTCGTTTGTTTGTTCCATGATCTGTAGATGTTTGGAATAGTCTCGATGGCTCTGTCTTTGATGGTGCGGACATTGGTAGCTTTAAGTAATTTGTAAACAGAAAGATTATGTAATCTTTAATTTCTCTTTCTAGTCTCTTGCTGAGCTGGTTGATAACCTTATGGAGTTTCCTCACACTTTCGTCGCCAGTCTGGTGTATTTTAATGATTATAATAACCGCTTCGAGCGGTTATGAAGCCACCTCGTGCATTATGAAGCCGCTTCGTGCATTATGAAGCCGCTTCGTGCATTATGAAGCCGCTTCGTGCATTATGAAGCCGCTTCGTGCATTATGAAGCCGCTTCGTGCATTATGAAGCCGCTTCGTGCATTTCTGAAGCCCCTTCGTGAATTTGTGAAGCCGTTTTGTGCATTTGTGAAGCCCCTTTGTGCATTTGTGAAGCCCCTTTGTGCATTTGTGAAGCCCCTTTGTGCATTTGTGAAGCCGCTCCGTGCATTTATGAAGCAGCTTCGTGCATTAATGAAGCCTCGTTTTTTGATTTACGGAGCCCCTTCGTGGATTTATGGAGCCCCTTCATGGATTTATGAAACCCCTTTGTGCATTTATGAAACCCCTTTGTGCATTTATGAAGCCCCTTTGTGCATTTATGAAGCCCCTTTGTGCATTTATGAAGCCCTTTCGTGCATTTATGAAGCCCTTTCGTGCATTTATGAAGCCCTTTCGTGCATTTATGAAGCCCTTTTGTGCATTTATGAAGCCCTTTCGTGCATTTACGAAGCCCTTTCGTGCATTTACGAAGCCCTTTCATGCATTTATGCAGCCCTTTCGTGCATTTATAAAACCTCTTCGTACATTTATAAAGCCCCTTCATGCATTTATAAAGCCCCTTCGTGCATTCATGAAGCAGCTTCGCGCATTCATATAGCCGTATCGTGCAGTTAAAAAGCAATTTCGTGCATTTACGAAGCAGTCTCGTGCACTTACGAAGCAGTCTCGTGCACTTACGAAGCAGTCTCGTGCACTTACGAAGCAGTCTCGTGCATTTACGAAGCAGTCTCGTGCATTTACGAAGCAGTCTCGTGCATTTACGAAGCAGTCTCGTGCATTGACGAAGCAGTCTCGTGCACTTACGAAGCAGTCTCGTGCACTTACGAAGCAGTCTCGTGCATTTACGAAGCAGTCTCGTGCATTTACGAAGCAGTCTCGTGCATTTACGAAGCAGTCTCGTGCATTTACGAAGCAGTCTCGTGCACTTACGAAGCAGTCTCGTGCACTTACGAAGCAGTCTCGTGCATTTACGAAGCAGTCTCGTGCATTTACGAAGCCGTCCTGCGCATTTACGAAGCCGTCCTGCGCATTTACGAAGCCGTCCTGCGCATTTACGAAGCCGTCCCGCGCATTTACGAAGCCGTCCCGCGCACTCACGAAGCCGTCCTGCGCATTTAGAAAGCCCTCTTGTGCATTGATATGTATAACCGGTTCGTGCTTAATGAAGCTGTCTCGTGCATTTATGAAGCCTAACATGTTGCCTTATCCCCAGTTCTGTGATATTTATTATTGTGTCATTTGCTGTTTTTGATCTTTATGTTGGCGACAACCTTTCCCACTGCTGCCCGTTTTTCCCGGTTTGTGGTTCCGATGCTGAGCTCCTCATTACGCTTACTCTCGTTCTTTTGTTACCGCTTCTGTAGTCGGAGAGGTTGTGATTGGAAATGTAATGCTAACGATAATAATACAAACTCGCGAAGCACTCGGAGAGCGCATACACCTGAGCTAAGCAAGGCAATTATAACAAAGAATTCAATAGATCCCAAAACAAAGAATGCAGCATTAAAATTAAATTATTTGTGCCTTTTGATATTGACAACGTTTTTATTATTTTCTTGAGATCCGTCCGTAACTACACTTAGGGGGATGTAGCTGGGGCCCCACGCCCTCATGAGATCCTAAGTGACTTCTTCTCAGGGGATTTTGCATCTGCCTGCAGTTTCTGCTACATCTTCTGCTCCGCGAGGTGGGCCGTCAATTGAGGTTGCCCACCCACCCGCGGGTCTCCTACCTGTACCCGTGCGGAGGGCCACGGAAGGGCCGTCCACACGAGTATCTTCTTTTTCTTCGCCTCTTTTCCTTTTTCGTCTCCTTGCGATGCTTTGAGCCTTATTTCTCTTCCGTAGTAGCCCTCGTGGACGACTCGAGACAATGTGTTATGGAACACTTAGTTGTCCATGGGGTGAGTTCGCCCCACGACGGCCGTACCGAGCCTCACTGTCTGGATCACACTATTGTCGGTGCTGTGGTAAACCTAGGAGAATACTTCTACTATTTTTTTTTAGTTAAGTTCTGACAAAAACTAAGAAAAATATAGGCATAAAAGACATAAACGGACCAACAAATCATCCTCAAAAATTTAATCTGTGCCTCTCAAATCTCTAATAATTCCTGCAAATTTTATGAAGATTCATTCATAAATTTTTGGGTTATTTCACAGATAATCATGAAACAAAAATAGAGATGAAGAGCAAACAAACAAAGAGGTCATCAGTAAAATTTAGTCAGTTGCTTTTCGTAACATTCCCAAAAATTTCTGGACATTTCATAACGATCCCTTCACATAACGCGGTGAGCCATGTTTATCAAGTAAAATAGGCAGACAGAGCAATAAACAAACTAATGGTTAAAGAGCTCTTCACCAGAAGTTAATCACTGTCGCCGTAACATACAAGAATTGCAAAAGTAAGATACATTTCCGTTTTTATATGTAGGTATGCTGCGTGTGCTAAGCTCCCCCGTCTTGACGACGCTTCCCTCAAGTGTACAGTGCGATAGGCTGTTGTTTGTCTTGAGTTGTATCATTTATAATAATGCAAATAATAACCATAGTAACTCGAACGTCTTGCGGCGTAAAACCTTCACCCGCGGTAGGGGCAAATACAACGAAGACATTTTTGATTGCCAGCTAATCCTAGTTACTCGTGTGGATGGTGTGTCCAACAAGGTTAGCGCGCTTCTCCCCTATAGTATATTACGTCCTTAATAATAACATAGAAAAATGGAACGCCTCATGGTGTAAGATGATCTGCCGCGGTGGAGGGAAATTCAACGCTGTCATTTTTGATGGCCATCTAGGCCTAGTTATTTGACATGGGTTACATCTAGGCCAACCCATCAGACACCCTACAAAAAATTATGAAAATTGCGCAATTTCTTCGACTGCTTTTTGGGTGGACTGAGAAATATATATATATATATATATACCGATATATACATACATATATATATACACAGTATGTTACCTTTAATTATGTAAATACAATTTTTTTAAATTTATTTCCAAGGTTGGTGTCGAACTTTGAAACATCAATATTAACTAAATGTATGGCTGTGTTACAAGTATAAACAGCACTTGTAAAATAAATATTTAGCCATTTACTAAGTTTATCATAAAATTTGCTTATTTACGAGTTTTTACTGTTACCTCAGATTATATAAACATCAGAAAGAGGAAATACAAGTGAACAGAAATACTTTGAATACTCGTCCAAAACCAAGAAATTATAACCAAAACAATTCAATAAACACTGAAATAAGTGTTCAGTAGTGGTAAACAAAACAAGTTAATTTTGAACATGGCACCTCCATTTTTCATGATTTTTAAAGACTATTATCAACAAACTTTGTCAGGTTTGATATTTCAGATGGTGGAATAGAATCTGCAGCAGTTTTTACTGCATTCCACAGGCTTACTTTGCTAGAAAACTGCCGACCATGTTCATAGACCTTCCGTTTGATCATTGCCCAGAGGTTCTCATTGGAATTTAAATCAGGGTTATTCGCTTGCCAGGTCATAATCCTTTTTGATTTGAATCCTCCATCCGAAAGCCAGTTAGCAGCGTACCTTGTTCGGCGTGAGGGAGTGTTATCGTGCTAAAATACCAATTTGAATCTGCGTGCGATAGTGTGCTCATCAAGCCATAGAATCAAGTTGGCTTCAAGAAACTGGCAGTACCTTTCTGCACTCAGTTCAACTCCTTCTTCCACTTCCAATGGACCAATAAGAGTGTCACCTACTATACCGGCCCAAAACATTACACCTCCACCACCTTGTTGATACTTACGCCGTGTCTGTTGAGGTCGGTCATGGAGGACCCATCTAGACTCCCATCCATCTGGACCATCAAGAGTGGCTTTGCATTCGTCAGTAAATATGACATGGGAGAAATAAATTTTCATGTTCTTTTCAGCCTATTTGACCCTACTTTCTTTATGAGCTTTTGCTAGAAGTGGTCGTTTTATTGCCTTTTCCACTTTCCCTAGCTTCTACAGAGCCTCACATATTGTCTCTCTGATTAGTACTGGGGCTCCAACGTCTTCAAATATCGTTTTACTTATATAAAGTTGGTTTTTAGCCATAGAAATCTTCAATGTCGCATATCCCGATCAGTCAATTCCTCTTAGGCTCGATCCGAAGTTTTCCGGTTGACTTTACCTTCAGTTACATAAGCCTTAATTGTTCGGTGATCACGCTGTAATTCCTTGGAAACTTCGAGTGTTTTCTGACCAGAAGCCAATAAAGAGGTCACTTTCATCTTTTCTTCACAGGTTAGATCGTTTTTCTTGCCCATGTTGACTAAAGAGTGATGTTGCATGATCTGGTGTAACAGCAGAACCCCTTGCGATAAGCAAATGTTGCCAAGACGTGGGAAATGGTTCCGTTTTATTTTTTTCTATTTTTTTATAGTTACAACATACCTGTGCACTAACTTACTATTAACATTTCAAATTAGATTAGATAGGCGGCAGTAGACGAACCAAGAGGCCCATTCCCATAGAGACACCGGAACTTACACCCCGGCCCTCTATGAGCTATTGCCATTATGTTAGTAGAATGTAGAGGACTGGGGAAAAGAGAGGAGAAAAATTGGAAGACGAAACAGAAAAGAGAAAGAAAAGATAAAAAGAAGGGGATAAGAATCCCCGCCAAAGAGATGGTCATGAATGCACGCAAGCTTGGTCGATAGCCACTGATATGCGGAGCTTAAATATATAGATGGTGCGGAAGTGAAAAGAAGTCGGCTTGAAATCGCCTGGTAAGCTTTGGCCGTTAAGTGCTTGCGACTCGTGGAATAGGAGTTCTTAGCTGTGGAGGATGTCTCTCCCAATGTATGTCAAGACGATTTTTAAACGAATTGACCGACTCCGCACCAACAAAGTCGGAAGGGCGTCCGTTCCAAAGCTGCCTATGAAATAGGGAAAGAACTGCTTACTTAAAGTTGTTCTTCGAGCTTTATGCTTGAGTTTTTGACTGTTGTTTCGCGAGCGATCATTAAGGTCTCTTTCAAAGAGTCCCGTTATGGGTACGTCGTTGAAGCCATCAAAGTACTTGAATGTTTCTATTAGTTGCCTTCTGAGTCGTCTTTGCTCGAGAGAGATCAGATCCAGTTCTTTTAGGCGACGTACATATACATGTTTCTCAGCTCAGCAAAAAAATTGTATTTGCATATATAATCAAAGGTAACATACTGTAAACTTCTTGCTTAACTTTAATGAAAAGCTATCTCTGATTTCGTGCCTCGCCTCACTTTTTTCTATCTCCCTTACCTCTTCATCTGTTTCTCAACTCGCTGTTTCTTTTCACTTGGTAGTGATAATGTTATCATTACTTCCTCTGCCTTTCACCGCAATAGCCCGTGCAATGATTCTATATTGTTCCTAACTATAGGCGTGTCTCTTTGCTGAAATATTTTTGCCGTTCCCAGGAAGTCTTAATCTCTCGTATTATAATTCTGCTTGTCTTGCATAATTCCGGTAATACGTTTACCGCGACGGATATATTTATCTTCTCAAATTTCCTGTGCTTCAGGGGAGACCTATAATAGTGCAAGTTCGATTTTTCACGCTTTATTTAGTTGAAAATTTTCTTGTACAAACTTGACATCTGTGGAGTTACTATTAAGTAATTTATTAAGCTTTGCAATTTTTTGTGAGATAATTCACTTTAAATACGACACAAGCTTTTTTCGTTACCGGTTAGTTGAAATCAGGACATGAGTATAGCGTAGCGTACTTATTCCAAGCTCTTTTAAACCTCTCAGGGGCATAGGATGGGCTATAGGGTTAGGTTAGGTTTGCCCATCCTATGCTATGGGGCCCGGCGACCCAGAGGGCTCGTGTAGGTTACCTTAGCCATTAGCTAGGCCTTCGGGTCGTCTCTCTTTCGTGCCGCCTTCTTTGCTTCCTTCTCGATTTCATACTCCTTCTTGCTCATACTTTATTCTATTCTCACTCTACTTTCCCGACTTGCTATTCCCATTCGCCGTGACTCGTGCATGGGTTCCACGTTTCTCTTGATATTCTTTGTTTCTTCTTTCTTCCACTCTTTGTATCATAGTGTGCTTTGTGGGTAGGGAGGCTTGAACTAGGAATCCTTATATAATAAAACGCTTCGTGTATTTATTTATTTAGTGTCCGCTTTGAAGGAAATAGGCGAATAATAAGCTAGGTTTCAGATTTTGTAAATCGATGACCAGGTTGCAGAAGATGGCGAAGGCTGTCCTTATCCCTTTATTTGAAGACAGTTCTTGCTTGAAACACTTCTTGAAATCGGAACGCTATATATGCAGCTTCTGGAGCCTGATTTTATAACTTTTTTTCTCTTAGGTGAACAGATCACGACGTACAAATTCGGCAGATAGTCGACGAAGCGCTTTAGAGCTGGTAATTTTCCACGGGCAGTAGACAATCATTTCTTCTAACTTACTGTTTTTCTTATTTGATGAAGAAGTTTTCTCTTCAAAGGCCAAAATTTAAAGAATTTCAAATGAAGCAGATATATGAGATGGAAGTCCGATTGCTACGGAGCGCCAACATTGTATATAAGCTAACCGTACTGGCGTTGCATGAAAGTTTATTGGCGTGTTTTACTCAGGATTTTACTTTTGCTTGCGTTATAGAAGAACTAAGGATAAGAGCACGACAAAGGATCAATTAAGAAAATGAAGGAGTCAGAGAAGATTCCGAAGATTCTGCCTATAGGTAGTAGGCAAACATGTCTATTATTGTAGGAATTTTTTCACACACGGGTTCGTTGAATGCAGTTCTCGCTCTTCCAGCTTCTCCTGCCGTTCCCGTGGAGTCTTATCTTCATTACTTCTTCTCTTCATCGAAATTATATTTTCTTTTAGCTTACGATGCACACATTTAGTAGAAAACTAGCGAAGAGTAGAGGAACCGACTTTTTCCGATGTAGTAGACGTAGTAATTATTTATTCCAACTTTTTGGGAACTAAAACTTTGTTCTGCTGAAACTCTCTCACTGTGTATCCTGGATACGCAGCAGAATGAAATTGTGATGTTTCAGCGCTTACTAATTAGTTCATTTTTTGTGTGGAAGAAAATAGAGGACGTCTTGGTTAATTCTATGCTTCCACTGTGATAATAATGACTTATTCAAGACAAGAATTTTATTAGCTAACAAAATTCTTATCTTGAAAAAGTTCTCATCACAATGGAAGCAAATTTTTTGTATGTTATCTAAGGGAGGGAAAGAGTGTGCTGCAGATGAGTTGAAGTGTACTGCTCAGAAGAAAGCACGCATCGCTTAAGATAATTTGAGTTAGCTGTCGTAGTGTATTCCTCTATATTTTAGTAAGGAAAGTACAATCAATTTAGAAGTGTCATCACTAATTTCTTGTGATGAATAAGAAGCAAGTCAAGGAAGATAAGATTCCGCACTGGCCTATATTAAGCAAATTTATTGATTATTGCGTGAATTTTTCACGCGCAGGTCCACTTGTATAATAATAACTATAGCTGGACCCGTGAAACTTTCACGGCTTTGCATTGCCTTCCAGACAGACCCGTGAAACGTTCATATTTTAGTATGGTAACACCACACTTATTCTTCAACTGAAGGACTCGGTGTGTGATATATTAAGTCCATCCTCTTGCTTGATAATAATATCCAGAATTCCCTGCGCTGGAGTAACCAAGGGAGGATCGTGGGGGACAGACTCCCAAAAAAGTTTCACGCACCCTTCACTGGAAATGAGGCCTTGAAAAAAAAAAAATGTACTACTTAGGGCCTAGCTTTTGTGTCCCGCTGCCCCCACCCCCGTTGAATTTTGCTAGCACTCCGAGTGCCCACCCCCGTGGAAATCTACCATATCCCATCCCGTTAATTCGAAAAAGCCCAGGGGCATAAAAATTGCGAAAAAGACCTTGTCCAGCTGCACAGGACTGCTGACCTCCGCTTATCATTGGACCCGTGGAATATTTACATAAGTTAGCAGAACCCGTGAAAAGTTCACTGTCTGGCTTAAGACGCTTCAGATAGATCGGTGAAACCTTCGCATTGTACCATGGCAATTCCCCATCAACATCACAAACAACACCGAGATTCGATGTATGATATCTTATACGACCAGCCTTTTTGCTGACAATAGTTACTGAAGCTGCACTTGTCTAAGTAGACCCGTGGATTATATTTATAAGTTGCTCTGTCTAACTGGACCCGTGGAGTTCCTTTGGCAGGAAACCACGATGCAGGTTCCGAAAGGTTTATTCTTAGAAATTTCAGGCGTATAAAAAATTAAAAAGACCCGGCCTGTGACCGAGAGATTAGTCACCAGCCGTATCCCAGTTACGTCAGCTTTCCGAACTCAATAAAGCTCTAATTTCCTTCTATCTTTTAATGATGAAAAGCGTAACACCAAAGGTAGGTACGTAGGTAGGTACTAGCGTGTTAATCTAATCTAATATTAAGAATGACCGTCGTGTGTTTATATAGATACTAGTGGACCCGTGCGTAAAAAATTCACGCAATAACCTGTACGTTTGCCTAATGCGCCGGTGCGGAATCTACTCTTCTCTTATTTGCTTCTTATTTTTTTTCTTTTCTTTATTGATCCTTTGTCGTGTTGTCATCCTTAGGTCTTCTATATAGACAGACAGAAGTAACATCTTTAGTAAAACACTCCAACAAACTTAACCAAAACAGCAGCTTATATACAATGTGTTCGTTCCGTAGCAAAGATACCGTTGATACCGTCCTACCACCTCAAATATCTGTTTCATTTGAGGTGCTCAAATTTTGACCGATGAAGAGAAAACTGCTTCGTCGGAGGAAAACAGTAAGCTAGAAGAAATAATTGTCTACTGCCCGTGAAAACTTACGTTTCGTCGGTTTCGTTGACATTTGCATCAAAGTGGGAAGAATAGCTCATGCAACGAAATCATCTGTGGAAAGAAACTACGAATCAAGAAGCATGAGAGTGCCAACGGGTGCTTCAGATGTCTTCAGTGCTACGATTTCAACTTCGGCAATGCAAGAAGTGCATTCAGACATAAGGTCGCCCTATACTCTGCCGTAGATTCGATGTATGGAGAAGCTAATACTCGTACAAATCAGACTAAGCCTGCGATGTTTTCATTGTTGGAATTTCAAATGTTCCTGCTCAAGATACGTTTACCATCATCTGCAACCCGGCTTATTTTCTGCCTATCACTTTCAATGGAGCTTGAGAGGACAACCAGAGCCTCCAACCTGGGCTAAATTCCGCCTATCAATTTCGTTAAGAGCGTGACACCGAACATATAAATAAATGTACAAATATATATATATATATTTAGTTCTTAAAATCTTGCGAAATTTAGAGAGGTTATCATAGGAAAGTGTAACTATGATACCGGCTGTTCCAGATGGTCATTCTTAGTATTAGATTTATTTTTTTATTTGTTTATATGTTCGGTGTCACGCTCTTAACGAAATTGATAGGCGGAAATTAGCCCAGGTTGGAGGCTCTGGTTGTCCTCTCAAGCTCCTTTGAAAGTGATAGGCAGAAAATAGGCCGGGTTGCAGAAGATGGCAAACGTATCTTAAACAGGGACAGTTGAAATTCCAACAATGAAGACATCGCAGGCTTAGTCTGCCTGCGATGAGTATTAGCTTCTCCATACATCGAATCTACGGCAAAGTATAGGCCGACCTTATGTCTGAATGCACTTCTTGCATTGCCGAAATTGAAATCGTAGCACAGAAGATATCTGAAGCTTCCGTTGGCACTCTCATGTTTCTTGATTCGTTGTTTCTTCCCATAGATGATTTCGTTGCATGAGCTATTCTTCCCACTTTGATGCAATTGTCAACGAAACCGGCAAAATATGATTTTTCAAGGGCAGTAGACATTTACTTCTTCTAGCTTACTGTTTTCCTCTTACGAAGCAGCTTTCTCTTCATAGGTCAAAATTTGAGCACCCCAAATGAAACCGATATTTGAGGTGGAAAGACGGTATCAACGGTATCTTTGCTACGGAGCGAACACATTGTATATAAGCTGGTATTTTGTTTAAGTTTGTTGGAGTGTTTTACTAAAGATGTTACTTCTACCTGTCAATATATAGCAGACCTAAGGAAGAGAGCACGACAAAGGATAAATGAAGAAAAGAAGAAAATTAAGAAGCAAATAAGAGAAGACGAGATTCCGCACCGGCCTAGAACCATTAGGCAAACGTATAGGTTATTGCGTGAATTTTTCACGCACGGGTCCACTGGTGTATAGATAATCATCCAGGCGCGTCCAAATAGACAGGGTAGATATAAAAAATATCAGACGGCGTTTAAGTATTTGTCAAGGGACTGACTTAATCGGACCATTTCCCAGGCCCAGACCCAAACCTGTGCTTTAGAAGGTCTTGTCTTACTGCAGGTCACTGGCAGAATTTTATAGCCACTGGCACGAAATTCTTTTCTCAGCTTTTGAGGAAAGTTTTTATTTTAGCTTAACAGTTCCGTTTTTCTTAATGCTAAATTTTCTCTATTGCACTAAAAAAGATACGCACGTTCTTAGTTCTGCATTTTTTTAAATGATGAAGTTTTTTTCTGTAGCTTACGGCTCGTTATCTTTCAAGCTCAGTGACATCTGCTTCTTTAAACCTTACATTTTCTCTCTTCTGCAGGAAGGGATATACAATCCTTGCCAAGAGGCTAAATTTTCTTACTGAACCTCAAATGCATTCGTTCATTCCCAGGTGAGGTGGATCAAATACTTGATTCGTAGTACTCGCGGAAGCTGATTTCACTTTCAGTATCATATAATATACATGATAATTTTAGAAATTTTTATTTCTGGGACAATTGGAACAAAACTATATATTGCTGTTTTTAAACAATTAGAAATACTTTTTCCATGAAACAGAATTACATAGCTGAAGGGTGGTACATATACTAGTCAAAAGACGTGTATCAGAAAGACGTGTATCCTCAGCTAAGCGTTCGAACGTTTCATACAAGTCTCGTAAACACAGCTTTGAATTTACCAATAAAGGTGTCAAAATGCTAGCCGCCAGTTCAATTTTCTCAAGTGCTGTTGGTCAAGTTTCGGACGTGTTCAGACCTGGGAATTATAACTCAAAATTCCTGGGCAAGTGTGTGCTATTTCAAATGGGACATCGACGCATTCAGACGCGGAGATGTCGAAACTCCTTCCTTTACCTAGCGTGTGGACACTGTACAGGCTTTCATGCTGTTACTGTTGCATCACATATCCTCCTTTTGATGCCGCTACAAGTGCTCTCATTGGCGTCCACACATTCGCACGGTCCTTATATTTCGTACTATAGAAGAATATTTTTTTTTTTTTCAGCGCCATGTTTCAAAGAAGAAATAGGCTTACACATAGAAAACTACCGTTACATTTCATTTTCTCAACAGTAGATGTCGCTAAAACCATTCTCGCTCCAAACTTCACGATGCGTAATATAATGATTCCGGTAGCTATGCTGTAGTATGTGGTCTAACTAAAATTTGAGTCTACTATGTGTGCCAGTAACTGACATTATACACCTATTTATAACTGAACTAAACGTATCTTAAACTATTCTTATTGAACATAACACAAACTTTGAGGCTGGCTTCAAACTCTACCGGAAGCATATATGTAGCAGCTCATTAAGTGATAGCGGTTAGTGACCTCATTAAATAAACTGTGGCAGCGGCTAGTGACTATATTAAACTGTGGCAACGACTAGTGACCATGTTAAACTGTGGTTGTGACTAGCCAGTAGTCTCAGTATCTCGAACATTAGGGCTAATGTGCGTCCCGAGTCCAAACTGATGCATTTGCTGAGTGTAGAGTAGCGGGCAGCTGAGAAACGAAGGTTTCGAGTTGAAACTGCGACTCATGCTGACTAATTCAGTAATAGAAAATATACCTTGCTCATATCCGGGTCTATCTCTGATTCACCATGAAACGTGCTTTTTCGGAGGGGTGAACTATTTTCTGATGCTGAAAAGCTCATCTCTTCATTCATCGAGACATGCATTTTCAAGGCCTTGTATTTTCTATCCGCCTCGCTTAAAACATTTGCATTCTTTGAATCACAGAGATTTACTCTTTTTTTATTTTCAATGTATATTTTCTTCGTAAACAACACAAGTTAACTAAAACCATGCATTCATTTCGAAAGATTCACCCTTTTTGGAATAAAATAGTCTCTCGATCTGCTGGTCGGGAAGTGAAGAATTTTCTCTCGTGTATCACCAAGTCCGAGAAGGGGCTGCCTCGCCGAGGTACGAATTCTTGCCACTCGTCGCACGTCGTGCCGCCGAAGATTATGGAAGTGCCACCTAAGAAACTGCTTTGATACACGAGGCCCTGGGCTGGTTGATCGCTGCTGTGCTATCGTGCGTTCACATCCACCTCTCAGTGCCAGTTGTGGGGAGTGCGACGCACTCTGACTCCACATCTGCGAGGTATAACCACACACCTTCATCTCCATCTCCTCAAATTGGATGTATTTTACCGTATTAAATCTAGAGGTAATGGGCCTTAATTTAATTTTATTCTCCATTAAATAGCGCACCAAAATTGTGTCGGGTGTTG
>LQNS02277999.1:1516225-1540309 GCA_001587735.2 Parhyale hawaiensis
TGAGCTACTAGTAGAACTGCCCTGTTCAGTTTGAGCTACTAGTAGAACTGCCCTGTTCAGTTTGAGCTACTAGTAGAACTGCCCTGTTCAGTTTGAGCTACTAGTAGAACTGCCCTGCTCAGTTTGAGCTACTAGTAGAACTACATAGCACAGTTTGAGTTACTGGAAGAACTCCCTTGCACAGTTTGAGATGTCAACGTAGTCTGGCCATGAATAATTTTAGTTGAAAACAAAAATCAAAAACGAAACTAATCACTTTCATCTGAGACTTTTAGAATTTATTTGTTAGCAACAGAAGAGAACTATGTGCATAGTTCTATTCATAATGGCCTCTTTTTATCCTCACAAAGCTCACTCTATCTGGCTATTGATCTGTCCCTGTTAGGCACTTCAATTTGAAATTTGTCCACTGCAAACGAGGGAGCGCTTAAGTGAGTCGAGATTTCTGTGTGGTTTAGAGCAAGCCATGTTCCCCAATGCTGACCACAGTTTGTAATCCAAAGGGTTCAGGTCTGGACTCCCTGACAGTCAATCATCGGACTTGATAAATACGGGAACATTTTGGAAGAGCCACAGCTCAGCTACTTTTCTTTTGTTTGCTGGGGCCGAATCCTTCTGCAAGCTCCATTCTTTTCCAGTGTACATAGAACTCGTGAAGCACTCAACCTTATCTTCAAGAACGTCACCAGTGTACACCCAAGTTGTGGGTTTTATCTCTTTTTCACAAAAGTAAAGTACCGTGATCCCACGATAAGAGACACCCCCCCCCCCCGCGACCATACCATCACTTTGGCAAGATGGTGACCTCTTTCAAACCAGAAGCTTATTTGGCACAATGAGCATATACCGTACCATTTTGACGGTTGCAGCTCTTTTCTTCAGTACAAATTTTCTCATTCGTGAAAAAAAGACAGTTCTGTGGGCTTCTCCGGCGTACATGATCATCAATAATTTGAAATTTTCCATTCTAATTCCTTTTAACGCCGGAGTTAACTTGTGTCCAGTTTATCTTCGATAAGCTCGCATCTTTAGGTCATCTCTGATTAAGCAGAACATTGATCTTGGTTATATTTCTATCCATGTAGCCACGATTTTCTGATTCCTTTGCGCATTTCTTCTGATTCTGGCTCCAACTGCTTTAATATTCGTGAGAGTCCTCACAGAGCGAGGACGACCTGACCGAAGCTTGTCATCGATGGTCTCCTGTTCGTCAAACCCTTTTATGGTGCGGTACACCAACATATTGCTGATACAAAGCGATTTAAGCAATTTGAAGATGGTACTCCTATTATGTCGTACCTTGTGAAGCCCAACGACAGTAATTCGGTTCTTTTTGGCACTCCAATCCATTGTTAAATCTTATTAATATTGAAATTGATATTTGGAAATACATAGGTTAGTTCATTGTCATACAGGAACGCAGTTCTGCTTCTGTTTTGACAACCTCTGGTTAATTTAAAACAACTTGGCCCTGGAAAATCTGATTGTGATACGCTTTTTTGTTGGTGTATAATTCTTTTACATTTCAAGTGAAGCGCCACTAGGGGGCGTGAGACCATTTTTTAGGCGTCGTTTATACTCTACTACTGTTGTTAAGTTATGGGCGTAAATGCCGTAGACGATTGGAGAAAAACTTCCTTTTATGTGAGCGATGTGCTGCACGTCCTTCTTTGGCCTGCCTTATCTAATTTAGCAGCGTATTTAAATATTGGGTGCAAATACCGTAGACGTGTGGAGAAAAGACACGTTTCAGATTAGCATCGTGTTTCACGTCCTGATTTGCTAGGTGCTGGCATAACATCTGAAATGAATCGAAGTTAATTCTAACGTAGTTTATATAGAGCTGTTTTTCAATTTGATAGGTACCTATTGCTAAAGAAATTCTGGAAAGTGCGAGAAGGCGGTGTTGTCACGAGCTGAGAAAAATCCCGAATAGCGGACTTAACCCTTTCTTTCATAGCGTGGTCTATGAACAACATTTCCTACAGTTCTGTGCCGACGAGCAAGGCAAGTTGATTGGTGAGAGGAAGGGCTTATGTTCAATCTTGGATAGCTCTTGGATCACGAACGATATCCTGTGCTTGGATATTATGTCTTACGGGAGCGATAATGAGACACTCCGAATAACTATATTAGACTCACGGACGAAACTGGTCTCGAAAACGAAGAAATAGCTCGGGATCATGCATTCTCAAGCTGGCCGCAAAAACAAAACTGCTAAGTTAGTATGTACCGAAAACCAGAAGTACTACGTCTCTAAGGGCAACTTTGCCTAGCTGCATTTCTTAAATGGCACAAAATGGATAAATGTACGAGTTAGCATGCAAGTCATAAACTTCATATATTACTCCTAACGTAACTTAGCTACTTTGTCTCTTAAGGTGACGTTGCCTGGCTGGTTTCCCCAAACTAGAAAAAGCCGACTGTGTCCAGAGTTATTCATTGAGACCAAATAACCCTGGCTCATAGTACTCTTCCAGGCTGTTCCCCTCAAGACTGCATTGTGCCCCTAAGCGCAGACCTCCTTTATCAATGTAACCCCCCCAGTTGGACGGCTGCCAGTACTACCAGCAGCACTGCAGTACACCAGGCGGGCTTAACGCCCTTAAAACGAGACGCGCCAGCACTTATTGCGAGGGCAGTTATGTGGGACATCTAGCTGACATTGGAATAATTTGAACCGGTACTGTTCTGTTTCTGGGACATGTTGTTGACAGTGGAATAATTCGAGCGGATACTGTTTCTGGGACATGTAGTTGACATTGGAATAATTCGAGCAAGTAGTTTTTTTGGGACATGTAGCTAACATTGGAATACTTTGAACGGGAACCGTTTATTGTTAGCATCTGTATCAAAGCGGAGGCGAGAATGTGCAATATAGGCGACATTCGAGGTCTGTGTTTGTCTGCGTTCCGTGAATAATGCCTCTCTTTCGAGGCTCACTGCCTGTTACACTGTTGTCGTGAGAGACTGTGCCGTGTTGCAGGTTGTGTAGTCTCCGCGGCGACTCGAATGCTAGCATAGCCATTGACTAGTAGTCAGCAGGTCTCTCGCTACACGTTTGAGTAACAACATAATATGAGATTTAACTTGGGAACTAGTTTCTTGCTTCAATAATAATTTTCCGGTAGCTATTCAATGGGTATTGGATGAGTTCTAAGTATTGGCGCCAGCTGAGATTAGTCCACTTGTTATATATGCGTTTCGCACGTACGGCATTCCAATGTGTTAGCCTTAACATTCAAATGTATAAACGCATTCCTTGTATCATGTGAGTTCAGGTCTGGCGGAAGTAGCCACCGTCTCCAGGTGAAAAGCTCTCAGATACAGAACGTAAAAGGTCGTACATATATGACAACGTACAAAATGTGTCTAACCGCATTGCTTTTTGAGTGACAGCCAAATTTATTAGCGACTTTCAGGCTGGAACCTCCATCAGTAAAAGCTGTCTGTCGTAATCTGTAACCAGAGTTCTAAATGAAGCCAGCAAGTGATAGATATTTGAAGGTCTTGTGCATTGAAGAATCAGCTTATTCGGTACTTAGCCTTAATGTACCAATATTGTCTACTGCATTCTGCGTGCAGCACTTATTCAGATGTAGACCCGGTACTTTGTTGTCTGCATCTATGAAGTACCATACTGCTACTTATTATTGGATTATATCTTCTAAGTCTTGTACTATAAGATATAAATAAATACGAAGATCTTTACAGCATTCATTCAACAACCAGCACTGTAGCCCTGATAGCATCACTCTGCATTGAAGTTAAGTCTCACAACCAAGTACAGTGACGAACTCAATTAGAACTCACGCACGCACATAAGTTGAATATATTACACCATCCGTCTTATGTTGTGCAAAGTCAAACCTCATGAGGACCCTTTAGATCATCTCAGCTTTCGGAGCAACTTTCTTCCCATGCTCACTCTTTTCTATTACCCGTCACTAAGAGCCGCTGTATTCTTTATAGTTTTCATTAAGCCGAACCTGCTGTATTTTCCCATGTGTAGGGAAAACGTGCATGGATTCCTTATACTTTATACGTAGTTCTTTTTTTCCGTAATACAACGCTGCTGGTAATTTTTCTTTACTGCATTTCCTCTGCTCTCTCTGGATTGTATGTAAAGTAGTGTGGGACGCTCGATCTAAAGTTATATAAACCTATTATATAACGGATGGTTATATAATGGACGGTTAAAAGGAAGGCTGACTTTGCGTGCCGGACAGGTTTATTGTCGAAAATTTCTAAAAATCTGAAGTTAATTTTAACTCGGTTAGGTCTTTTCGTTTTTGAAATTTAATTTTTAGATATTTGGGGTTTAATAAATGTCTCTACCTACAACTAGTGCGATCCAAAGCCATTACGAAGCAAAACAGGAGATCGACATATGTCGACGCAAGCCGTAAATAGGTTAAACAAAATACCTATTTTCCTGAAAGAAAAATAGCCATAGACCGACCGGGGTGCTGCATTATCTTCATCAAGAAAGTGGTATCTACCAAAGCTCTAGAGTTGGATGCATGTCTTTTTTTGTCAAAGAGTCGTACACTCACTTGCCCCAGGAATCGGATAAAAATTACTCTAGTTTGTTAATGATTTGTAGTCGAAAGTAGTTGGATTTTTTTGGGGTAAAAGGACTCAGATTAGAACTTTGAACCATCAGACTCCGCAACCACCAGTGCAGAATTGAATAAATCAAACGTACGCGCTGGAGTCCAGCAGGGCGACCATCTCCCAGCACGAGGCCGCCTCTCTTGCGTCACTGGAAAGGTCGCCTCCTTACCTTGATATGTCCCTGCTTTATTTAAAGGCACTCCAGGATTGGATTCTTGGCAGCTGGTGTCTGACCTCCACCTTGCCATCTCAGAATGCTCTTGATATGAAGGTGCACTGGAAAGTCCCTTGTATTATGGTCATTTTAAGGCTATTATTACCTTTGCTAATGGGTCAACTGTTTTACCCTAGAACATGATTCTGGCTATAGTATTGGCGTGCCGTTTTTTGTATACACTCGCTCTGCTTAGCAATAGTTTTTTGCCAAAACGACTTTCGGGTTCTTCGGAAATAACTCGTCTGTTGAATAAATAACACTAAAAGCAACAGACTCGAAACGACAATCGGCTCTAATTTAGAGGGTGAATTTCATAAAGCTCTCTACCAAGCTCTCCCACCAGGTGCCTTTCAATCCTAAGTTCCAATTGTTTTAGTGCACCACGCTCCACGATTCCATTCTCCGGAGTTCCGACCTTTCTAACAGTATTACGTTCATAATTTGTCAATTTACGTTCTTCACTATTTTCCTCAGCAGTTCTACCACTTTTTTACTTTCACATCTTACGAGTAGGCCTAGTTTGGTCTGAAAAAAGTTAATTTCATTATGTTAAAAGGTGATTACTATGTTTGCTTTAAATTATTTTAACTGAATAAGATAATATCAATGAACCAACAGTGTCAATATTAGCCTGTCAATGTGAACAATAAATAATTTAACTGGAAACTGGTAATTCTGATTGAAACTTCTGGTTTGGGAACAACGATTGCGATAGAGAAGGAATATGCAATGCTATTAGAAACAACCGATAAAAACTCGAAACAGCAATATTTGAAATACACGAAGCCGGTAGTTTTTCCGTACTTCACATGGAACGCTTCTATAACAGAACAGACTAGCCTACCCTTAGAGTTGTCGGCGCCGAGACAATCAACACGTTCAGAAACTAACTGGATTAATACTGGGAGGAACGTCTCCACAACTTCCTATCTCCCTTCCATAACTACTGACGCCTTGCTGCATTAAAGACAGAAGTGTTTGATTATATCTTACAGCGCTTGCCAATCTGTTTAAATATCTTACTTTTTATTTTTTGTTATCTTTTGAACATTGCTTCATTAGCTCATAGAGGACTGGAGCCTGGGCCTCAGATTCCACCTGCGATAGGGCCTATTGATCCGATTCTTGCCAGCTATATCTGATCCAATGTAGTACTCTTGTGGTAATTCCCATGATTGTGTTATTGGATTAAGAGAAAGTCTGCCAGTAAGCAGAAACACAGGAAATATTTTAGCTTTATAGATATATGATGAGAATGGAGTTATACCCTTGGATGAATTAATTGCTAAGTAACTAATTGAAAGATGAGTCAATAAAGCAAGTCTACTTAAAAGTTAACGGTGTTTTAGGAATCGTAAAATGCGAGAATTATTTTTATACCGTACATGGATCGTGTTTTTAACAAATAATATGCCGTTCAGCGAGAGGATTCGACACATTATCTTTCTATGTAAATAGGTATCACGAATGCTAGAAACTCCTTCATTTTGTACAAAAATTTCAAAAAGTAAACGTTCGTTTACCTATATTTTGGACTTAGGTAGGTTCGCCTATCCTAACTAATGAAGCTTTGCGCCCTTTGGAAGACCTCATTTTATATTGTCTCCCAAGTTTTGCCTGCGGCATATCTTTCTTCTGTGCTTTCGTTGCTTCATTCAATTTTCACCCTTCTACTGGTGATGCGTTGTTCAGTCTTCCTCCTTTTTCCTGTTTTTATGTTTCCACGAGCGTTGATCCGTTGTGGGAACCCACCAGAGTAGATACACGAGCCCATTGCGCTCTGTTCATTAATCTCGCAATCAATGCAGCGCCGCGTAGATGCTGTTTGCAGAAGCTTCGTGCGCTCGAGCAACTCGTATTTCCGGCGTGAAGAGGCAGACAAAAGATCTGTCTCCTTCACGGAAGGTCGCTCAATGGACTAATATTTTGTCCTTTCAAGATAGTAAATGCAAGGGCGATGTGCTCCTGTATGTCTCCTGGAAGAGACGGGTATCTCTTGATCATGGAAATCAATAGATCTCAACCATTTTTGTTTCACACTTCTTTTCAACGCAGTATGGCATTTTCCCTTTGCAACGTAGTTAACATGAGTATGTGCATATTTTTTTTTGGGGGGATGGGGCGGCTCGGAATGTCTCATAAGTTATTTTGTTTTTCACTTAGGTTTTTCAGAAGTTTTTGACTGACGGCTTGTCATGCTTTTTGCAGCAAGTGACCCGACCGCCCTCAGGCCGCTGCTCAACTATTAGTTATGGACATCCTAGGGCGTCTCGGAAGTAGTGAGAAGATCAACATAAAACTCCATAGTTCCTAAATTAGCATTTTTTCGTGCCACTTACACTCATTGCAAATGTCCACAAATATATAATCTGTAGTCCCGATTCATCTTTAAAACTCGCGTAAGGAACGTACCTACGAAAATAAGTAATATTTCAGTGCATGTAACAGCCATCCGGATCTGTTTGCCGTAAATCATGCCGCCATCTTCCCAACGGTATGTACCACTGCGCTATCAACACGCGCTATGTATGTTGGCTCTTTCAAATACATCGTGAGTGGCTCACGGAGCTTCAGCGCTTTTTTCCAGCCACTCTTCAGAAAACAGTGTGGAGGAATCGTCCATTTTATGCATTGTCCCGTCGCTCCAACTAGGTGACCTCGACGGAGGGGTAGCTACTTTATCCTTATTTTCGTATTCACACAGTCATACCTGATTTACATTGTTGAATACATACGTCGTATTCGCTCCACTTACACAGTCTCAGGATCTAACCCTGAACTAAACAGCTTATGTTTAGAAAATATGAGATTAGATAGCAGACAGTAGACGAACCAACAAGCCCATTCCCATAGAGCATCTGGGGCTTACTGTAATTCCTGCCCTCTGTGAGCTATTGCCATTACGGGAACATTTCATAGTGTACGACCTCGAAGAGCGTTTGCAATTATCTTCCCGTAAGAGGAATCGTCGGAAATACTCTCCAATGTATATTTGTTGCTGTAAAGCCATGTCATCGTGTTGCATAGCAGGAGTGAGAACGGAATTACACAATTGTTTGCCATTAGGGTTTTGTGTACAAAAGATCAGAGATTCTATCTCACTATTAATGGGAAGAAACTTGCTGCTAGAAGCTTGCAACTTTAAGTTTAATCTCAAACGAGACAGAACTCGTAATAAAACATGCTTCCGTGATGTGATACGACGCCCTTTGCTTCAGTTTTTATTAAGAGTCAAATTTATTTTATCAACACGATGTAACAATATACGTTGTATATTGTTTTTAGCTCTTTAGATAAGGAAACAAGGGAAACTAGCTAGGCCAGGCTGCAGATGGTGGAGAAACTGGGATGTCGTACACGAATGCACTGATTATTCTGAAAAAGCTTCTCAGGGGGCATAGGATAATTTGGTTGGTCAGGTTCGCCTATGTTACGGGGAGCAGTGACCCCAGTGAGATTTTCCAGATAACCTTAGCCGTTAGCTTAACCTTCGGGACGTCTTTTTTTCGTGTTCACTCTGCTTCCTTTCTCTTTAACATTCACATTGATGCCCATTATGTTCTGTTCTGTTTTTCCTCTTCTTTCCTGACTTTGTATTCCCATGCGTGTTGATTCACTCTCGTTCGTTCTTGGGCTCCACGTTTCTATAGACGTACTTGCATGCACCTTCATCTTCCTCTCATGAAACATTAAATCTGTGTCTTTGGGATGTTTAGGCAACTTTTATAATTATAATTAATAACAACAATCCTCTGAAAAAATCTTAAACCTAAGCACTGATGACGCTTGAAATATTTTGCGGCAGTGTCTGCCGATTTTCACTCTCTTTCCACTTCAGAGCTTTACTTGCTCTGAGCTCGCGATGCGGATATTGAATAGCAGATAAACGAAGGAAGAAGGCAAGATGTTCTTCATGATAAAGTCCTAAATAGCAGCAAGGGAAATGAATATCACATGGAAGTAATTATTTCTCTACGACAGAATATCATAACTTCATAATAGCACGGGCCACTAGTACGAAATAGTTTCTATCGCTCTCTACACGCTCTGCCACGTTCGGAGCTGCACCAGACGCAGCGCTGCTAATTGGAGCGGCGCTGGCGCAAGTTGGCGCTCTTCGTTTTGAGTTTATTAGATAGACTTCTTTTAATGGAAACTTCCGCCTGCGCCATGCAAAATAACATCAACAAATAACATCAACAAATAACATCAACAAATTTAACTGAGATAATTGGCGGTGCAGTGAAATCCTTTCGAGGCTTTTGGCTTGCGTTCTCAGAATGTTATTTAGAGGTGAAGTTTTTTTTTTGGTCGTTGAGATAAGGCGTTTTGAAACAAAATCGTCTAAAGTTGCGGCGCTTAAAAGCTTAAAAGGTTTCCGCTTAGGTTAATGCTTGTAGCTTAAAATATTTCATCAAAGTTTACAAAAAAAATGTTGAACTCTTTACATAGCTGTTTGGAAATTTTCCCCACAAACACGTGTGATTTCGTATCTCGCTACAACACGTGCGAGAAGTCTCGTCTCTTTTGGAAAGTATTACAGTTAAAGCTGTTACACCGGCTGTGTTGACCACACTCGCCCCTTCTGTTGTGACAGCTTTACCTGTATTTCACTGTTGCAGCACAAAGACGCGTATGTATTTGTCTTCTGTCAATGCTAGACGAGCAAGAAAAGAAGGAGTCTGTACGTACGATCTGAGAATTTCAATGTACAGTTTCAACCCAAACGCAAGCAATGTCATGTCTTGATGCAAAGCTTACGATTGTTACCTCCGCAGAGGAGGTTACGTTTTTGTCGAGTTTGTTTGTTTGTCTGTCACCAAGATAACTCAAAAAGTCATGGACGTATCTTTACGAAATTTGCAGCGATTGTCAGGCATATTAAGAGTAACAAGAGTGTGTCGCAATCACGCCAAATCCGGGCTACCGCAACCTGAGAAAAGGTTACCGTAACCCGAAAAGGGGGTTTTGAGAACGCCATCTAGCGACGATCGGAGTAAGCTCAGCGATATAAAATTCGGTTTTATTCGAAATTTTGTTAATGAAAGTCCCAAGTAACTGATCTGACTCACTTATTCTCATATAAGATTTTTTTTTTACGTAAATGAATGAATTTTGTGCTACTTTTATTAAAAATAGACGTTTGTGCTCGGTGACCCACATCGCCGTAACCCGTGTCGCAGTCGTCATATGAGCTATGGTTGCGACTGGCTGGGTCACCGGTGTTACGCGGTGTAGCACCGGTAACCCCAAAAATGCTGATTGCGACACACCCCAGATGATTTAATTCTTGTGAAGATCCGGTTAACCGTTTGTTTGTCTGCTTCATTTTTTTCTCAATACCGTAACTCAAAAGGTATGGGCGAATTTCGTGAAATTTACAAGAGTTGTTAGGTATATCATGAAGCGTAAATGACGAAATTTCTGCGATGATATATTTGTTCGTTTGTTTGTCTCTATATCTGATAGTATTTTTGTTAGTAAATTTACTCAAAACGTTACAAACGGATCTTTATGAAATTGACAAGAATTATTTGAAAGTGTAATTATAAATAATAAAGTGTCCAAACGACAGCCGGTGCTCAGTGGAGTCCCACAAGGCACCGTACTTGGTCCAATACTCTTCCTCATCATGATAAATGATATGGGGCACCAATGCAAGTTTGCCATTCCGTCATCGTTCGCTGATGACACACGGATATTAGCAGCGGTACAATCGGCAGACGTACGGAATGTGCAACTAGATCTTACCAACATCTTTCACTGGACATCGGCTAACAACATGACCTTCAACGAATCAAAATTTGAACTATTACGGTACGGAAAAAACTTCTCCCTTACTGAATCTACGTTCTACACGACGAGAGATGGGAGCGAAATCGAGAGAAAGCAAATTTTAAGAGATCTTGGAGTGAGAATACAAGATAATGCCACTTTTGAAGATCACGCGGCTCGAGTTGTTACTATAGGCAAGAAGTGGAGCGGATGGGTGCTTCGAACTTTCTCTTCACGAGAGGCAGACACAATGCTCACTTTATGGAAACAACTAATACTACCGAGGATTGAATACTGTTCACCTCTTTGGATGCCAAGCAAACGGAAAGACTTAGAGGCCTTGAGGCTATCCAGCGATCGTTCACTGCCAAAATCCGGGCATGCAAAATTTAAACTATCACGAAAGACTTGCTCAATTTCAAATGTACTCCATTCAAAGTAGATTCGAGCGCTTTACGTTCATATATGTCTGGAAAATTCTAGAAGGCATTGTTGTCAACGTCAATGGACGAATCCAGGCCAGACACTCAGACCGTATTGGTCGCACTTGTGAAGTGCGAATTCCGATCAAAACTGGTGGTGACGCAGTGGCCACAAAGTATTCTAACAGTTTCGCAGTTCGGGGGGCGAGATTATTCAACAAAATGCCATGTCACATCCGAAATGTCACCGGTACAGAGACTGTGAAATTTAAAAACTTACTGGACGCATACTTACTGAAAGTGCCAGATAAATCTGTTGTAAGCGGCTACGTGAACTGTGGGAATAACTCGCTGTTAGCCATCCCGCTGGTCACGGACTGCAGCATCACCTCTGCGCAAGATGGGTTGCGTGTATAACGCCACCTGGACCTCGTCCGAAGTATCATCAAGTAATCAAGTATATAAATGATCAAATTTTGGTGATGATCGGTTGGTCTGTTTGTGTGTGTGAGACTAATGTTTGTGAGAATGTTTGTCAGAACACTACTCGAAAAGTTATGAATGGAATTTCAAACAAATTACAGAGGCTGTTATTACTGTCAACAGGCACAGATGACCAAATTTTGATGCTGATGACCGAAATAATAGTTTCAGAACCAATTTTAATTTCCGTCAACGTTGCCTTGCTGGGCGGAGGTATGTGCTCTCAGAATGCTCTAGTTTTTTGTTACTTTTTTATTATTTACGGGAAGTTGCAAGGCAAACGGTGTAATTCTCTAATAGGATGATGATGGGCCATATTGTTAGATTAGTTAGGTTCTCCCAACCTATGTTATGGGAAGTAGCTCCCAAGGGGCACCTTGTAGGCTAGGTACCTTAGCAATAGCTAGGCATATGAGACGTATTTTCTTCCTGCCCACTTCACCTCAGTTATTTTCAAACTCGTACTTAATGGTTCTTCATTCCGCTCTTCCTCTTCTTTCCTGACTTTGGTACTGTTCCCATGCCCATTGATCCTTTGTGGGAACACCCTCGTGCATGGGGTCTTCGTTTCTGCCAAAGTACTACAGCATGTTACCTTTGATTATGCAAATACAACATTTTTACTTTATTTTTCAAGATAAGAGTCTAACTTTGAAATATAAATATTAACTAAATGTATGGCTGTGTTGCAAATATAAACAGCACTTGTAAAATAAATATTTAGCCATTTACTAAATTTATCATACAATTTGCATATTAACGAGTTTTTTACTGTTACCTCAGATTATGCAACAAGTTAATAAAAACGCCATAAAGAGGAAACAAATAAAAGTGATCAGGGATATGTTTATTAAACGTCCAAAACAAAGAAATCCTAACCAAAGCAATTCAATAAACACTGAAAGAAGTGTTCAGTAGTGGTAAACATAACAAGTTAATTTTGAACGTGGCAACCTCCAGTTTTCATGATTTTTATAAGGCTATTATCAACAGACTTTGTCAGGTTTGATATTTCTGATGGTGCAATAGAATCTACAGCTGATTTTACTGCATTCCACAGGCTTACCTTGCTCGAAAACTTCCGACCACCTTCAAAGACCTTCCTTTTGATCTTTGCCCAGAGGTTCTCAATGGGATTTACATCGGGACTACTCGCTGGCCAAGTCATAATCCTTTTTTATTTGATCATCCATCCGCAAGCCAGTTAGCAGTGTACCTTGCTTGGTGTGAGGGAGCATTATCGTGCTGAAATACCAATTTGGATCTGCGTGCGATAGTCTGCTCATCAAGCCAAGGAAGCAAGTTGGCTTCAAGAAACTGGCAGTACATTTCTGCATTCAGTTTAACTCCTTCTGCCACTTCAAATGGGCCAATAATGGTGTCACCTACTATCCCGGCCCAAAACATTATACCTCCACCACCTTGTTGACGTTTAAGCCGTGTCTGTTGAGGTCGGTCATGGAGGACCCATCCAGACGCCCATCCATCTGGACCATCAAGAGTGGCCCTGCATTCGTCAATAAATATGACATTGGAGAAAGTTTTCATGTTCTCTTCAGCCCATTTAATCGATCCTATTTTCTTTATGAGTTTTTGTTAGAAGTGGTCGTTTAATTGCCTTTTTCACGTTTCTCAGCTTCTGCAGAATCTCACATCTTGTCTTTCTGCTTAGTCTTGGGGCTCCAGCGTCTTCAAATATCGCCTTACTTGTAGAAAGTTGTTTTCTACCCATAGAAACCTTAAAATGTCGCATATCCTGAGCAGTCAGTTTCCTCGTAGAGGCTCTATCCGGAGTTTTCCGGTTGACCTTACCTTCAGTATCATAAGCCTGAATTGTTCGGTGATCACGCTGTAATTCCTTGGAAACTTCGAGTGTTGTCTTACCAGAAGCCAATAACGAGGTCACTTTCATCTTTTCTTCACTGGTTAGACCGCTTTTCTTGCCCATGTTGACCAGAGAGTGATGTTGCATAATATGGCGTAACAGTAGAACCCCGTGCGATAAGCAAATGTAGCCAAAACGTGGGAAATGCTTCCGTTTTATTTTTCTCTAATTGTTTTTATGGTTACAACATACCTGTGCACTAACTATTAGCAATTTAAATGTTAGACACTTATCTAAAAAAATAGTTAAAAAATTGTACTTGCTGAATCAAACGTAACATACTGTGCAATCGGTGTAAATATGTAATTGCATATTGTAGTATTGCTCCTCAGGCACAGGACGAGTAAAAGTCTTCCATTGATTTATCTTTAATTGGCTGTCATAAGTGGATTCTCAAGTAATTGCATTGCGTACAACGTTGTCTTGATTCCAAGTGCATAAGAAGAGTAATTGCATTTTGCCCTGTCTTTGAAAAGTCGTAGAAGATATTTATGAATCTTAATATAATAATACTTTAAGTTGGTTTTAATCGTAATCATTAGCGCACGGCCAGAGTAACAACCTTACGTTCTGTATTTAATCGGTGGTAGCAACTAGCAACTTGTTTCTAATAATTCTCTTATTTTCTCCGCAGAGTGACTGTAGTAGACGCAGTAGAAAACCTTGTAGATTTCTCTTTACTGTGAGTAAGGTACTAGACCATCGCATCCATGGCTAGGTGAACAAGATGAAAACTGCAAACTTTCAGTTTATTATTCTTTTGTTGCGAACATCCGTTTTTGTGTGAAAAGGGAATCAAATTCTACAATAAGAAGTATGAATAGGAACGTCTGAAACTGTGACTTGCAATTTCTATCATTAATTAGTGCAATAGTGAAACGCTTTGGTCAATGAACATCATACTATACTTAATTTTTATTCGTATTTAATGCCCATAATCAGTGTTATAAGACCAAGCAAAATTCTTTCAAGCAATGAAAAATTTTAGTTTTTTAGTTTTAATTAGCTTCGGTTGATCATAGCAGCTACGGTTAGTATTGAACTCTCTCGAATATGCATACTTCATATAAGTGATATGAAAAAGTAGCAAACAACATTAAATACTCTGACTGCAACAAAAAGGAACCCATCTTTTTGAGTGACATAATATTGCGTCTCTCACAAGCTGTAAATTAACGTTATTTTCGAAAAATACTCTTTCGAATGTGTTTGTCCCTGGGACTTGCAGTGACGGAGTCCGTGCCATGCTCTTCTTGAAACTCCACTTCTTAGGCCAATCGTCCAGGCATAACTCTAGGTCGTGAGAGTGTGCATGTTTACCTCATACGCAGAGTATGACCCATTTACTTGAGTGCTCCGGCTTAGAGTGTCTCAATGGCCAACAGAGAAAGAAGGGCTGAGGCCTCGTTGCAGAGATAGCTTTCTAAGAGCCTTCGAACTCGTGGCGGCTGAGAAGAAAGGAAGACAAGCTCATTTCCTCTGCATATTGTCATTGCTGTCTCTCCTCTATTCCTTACCCGTAGTTAGGAAAGAGGTTCCTGTGCCACTGCCCTGGCGAACGTTCGCTTTCCTATCTAAGGAGGTCGTTTTTTCCCGGAGGACATCGAGCGCCTGTCAGGATGCACCTTCATCTGGAGCGGTGCCAGAGCGCGCGCAGCGATTGTCCCATTCACGCTCTTTCATGGATGGGCAAGGTCCCTGATGACATGCCTGAGGTAAGAGACTTGCTCTTCTCTAATTTTCAGGAAATGGTATGGTCCCTGATGACATGCCTGAGGTAAGAGACTTGCTCTTCTCTAATTTTCAGGAAATGGTATGGTCCCTGACCACTTGCCTGAGGTAAGAGACTTGCTCTTCTCTAATTTTCAGGAAATGGTATGGTCCCTGACCACTTGCCTGAGGTAAGAGACTTGCTTTCCCTAACTTTCATACAAGAGCAAGATCCCTGACGACATGCCGAAGGTAAGAGACTTGCATTCGTTAACTTTCACTGATGGGCCTAGTTCCTATGGACGTACCTGAGGTATAAGAGACTTGTTGTGCTTTAACTTTCATGGAAACACAAGGTCCCTGATGACATGTCTGAGGGAAAGCGGCTCGCTTCGACCTAACTTTCTTCTATAGGCAAGGTCTTTGATGGCATGCCGGAAGTATAGTAATAGGCGCGCAGTTTAAGAATTCCTACCCATAACTCTTTCTTGCATAAAAAATGTCCTTGATGAGAAAATCATCGAGCTGGAAGATTGCTATTGACTCTCTTTCTACGAAATAGAATGCATAAGCACTTTTACAAGCCTGGTCTGGTAGCTCTTGTGTGATTCCCTGTTTTGTACGCACCATTGTATGTACTATATCCTGACATGATTTCTTTACAATAAATTGTAGTACGTTGGCAGGTGGATTTTCGTATTAATGACGGTCATGACTCGTATTGCAATTTAATTCATGCGCACTCATCACAGGAGCTGTTCGAGTTTTATTTGTGAGTGCTGTATAGTAGAGCCCTGCATTTTTTGTAGTTTGAGTGGAAAATAAATCGAGCTTAGGAAATTTCAGGAATGGAAAGTGTGGAAAGTGGGGTCGATCCACAAGATTTATGAACTTGAATATTGTCTGCAGCTTTCTTGTGAATCGTCCTTCTCTGTTCAATGCCACATCTTCTAAAGAAATTTAATAAATTAGACTTCGTTGAGAGCAGCGCCCCCAGGGGGGACCTTGTAGGTTATCTTAGTCGTTAGCTAGGCCTTCGAGGCGTCTTTGGTGCTCACTTTGCTTCTTTCCCCTCTCATACTGCTACTGATCTCTTTTCCATCTGTTCTTCCTCTTCTTTCCCGACTTGCTGTTCCCATGGGCGTTGATCCTGTGTAGGAACACTCTAGTGCATGGGTTCCACGTGTCTATCGCCATACTATGTATCCCTTCTTTCTTCCTCTATGATATCGCCTTTGTTGTGGAAACGGAGATTAAAACTTCTGAATATGATAATAATAAGACTTCATTGATTGCTTCTCATGTCAGGGTCACACATCTTAATCCCTTAGCGACAATGTGAATGAGCTGTCACACTTCCATGAAATGTTGATTCGTCGTGCTGCGAAACCCAGAAGGGATGCAAGCAGGGAAAATTTGTGAAAATGCGTGTATGGAACTTCCCACTAATATAATAATTGGAAATATTAATGTTATTTGCTGTATTCAATTCAAAAGAACGTTTCGTATTGCGTTCTCAATTGGGAACTTGGGACACTAATAGGTTATGGTCGCCATGCACGCGCACTACCCAGCATCCGCATGCGTTGCTTTGTCGGTTTCAACGGCAAATAATTGTGCAGCTTCCTGGGTTCTAAGTCACTTCATATTTGGATAGGTGCCCAAAACTTTACCAGACACTTGCTAAGCCCCTTGACGTGACGGTCGTCACATAGTTAATCTCTTGGTAGATACGCGGTTGAGTTTGCCAGGGCATAACAAAACATATTTGAACTAGGAGTTTGTCATATGTAGACCAAAAGACTGTGGCGTGAACTCGTTTGTAGTCTTTTTTTTTATTTTTCTGACATGTTCCGGTTTGTAGCGCATGCAGGAAGGTGAATTTTCTTTCTTTTTATCACACGATCAAACTGCACCGATTCAACGGTGAGTTGCGATTCACCATTTTCATTTTCTATATATAGATAGTATCGAACTGATCAGAACGTGATGTCCCTAATCTTTTTCTTTGTATTGCGCCAACCAAATGAACGGTTCTCTAGCTCATTTTAAGATTGAAATGCTAAGGCGGCTCATCAATGAAAATTCCACCCACTAGGCGTAACATGCATAATATGCATCCTACCAACAATCGCCAGCTGTTGCAATATCCTTCAGCCATATGGTTATACCTTCCCTTCGCATTTACTCGCGCGTATCCTTGCCTAACATTCTCCCTGCTGGCCGGCCTGTCATTTCAGGACCTCGCCTGACCCAAATTCTTGTTTGGGCAGACATGTTATCTGCCGAGCAGACCCGGCGTCCCTGCGGCCACATCGCTCCTGATAGCTCGGCGCTCGCTCTCGAAACAGGTCACTAAGACTGTTACAGGCTCAACGGCTACACAGCCATGGGCGTACTGGTTCCTCAGTTCCAAAAGGGGCGCTGAAAAGTGACTGGTTCTGTTGGTTGATTGGACGAGGGATGCTGATAACTTATAAGTTACTTGTTCATGTGGTTGACTGGACGAGAGGCGCTGATAAGGTAATAATAGTTCACTCGGTTGATTCCGCGAGGGGGTGCTGAAAAGTTACTAATTTAATTGGTTGATGGTCAGAAGGGCGTTGGGGTAAGTTACTTGTTTACGGATTAATTTTATATAGGTGACTGAGATGTTACTGGCTCAGTTGATTGCTTCTAAAAAGGAGGTGGCTGAGAAGATTATCTTTGAGGGTTGTGTTATACGGTATCAAAGGAGGTACCTGGCATGAGTTTTAGAAGTAGGGCAGTGTGGCTTTCAGGGTCACCTACAAGACTTTCAGGTAGTTACCGATTACATCAAACATCGAGCTACACAGGAGTAGCACCTTTTAAAGCCGTATCTTACGGTCCCTTACTGTGAAGGAGGCTTATGGGCGACGTAAGAAACTTAGAAGGATAGGGTGGAGGCGGTCTGAAGGTAGTGTATGTACACTGATATGGGTTGAGGTAATACGGCTTTGGGAGTGTCACAAAAACTCTGTAGCGGTAATTTAATTGGGTTAACCCTCTACCGCCCTGCGTTCCTCGTTGGGATACATCAAACAATGCTATTTGCACGTAAATAAATTATTAATGCATTGGATAAAATGGCTCTGGATTGATATCGCAGCCCGACTCAACGGATGTCTAACAAGGTTTCCAAGGAAGCATTAAATTTTATAAGGCTCTTAAGGTAACACCCAGCATTGGGCATCGGGTGGGCCATAGTAGTAGTAGTAGTAGTTTAGTTAGGTTTGCCTTTTGTATGTTACAGGCCATCCTACCCCCAAAAAACCCATATGTTCCTTTAGTCTTAGCTAGGCCTTCGGCACGTCTTTTCTTCCTGCCCACTATGGTTCCTCTCAAACGACGGGTAAAGTGCGTAGCACCACCTGGACCTCGTCCGAAGAACCTCAAATGTACTCGTGTTTACCATATTCCACCTGATGTGTAAACGCCTTCGTGCATGGAAACCACGTTTCACTATCGGACCTGTATGTTTTTCCTCAATTTGACTGACATAATAAAAAATGATTAAAATGTTTACTATTATAACCTAATGGTACTTTATTGGACATTAAGGGTAGTATTGAATGGCTTTCATGGCAGTATTATAGCGCTTTACGGTTAATATTATAGTTCTTTCAAGGCAAAAACATAATATAGTGTCTAAGAGGGCACCGCTGAAGAGCTTTAAAACTAACATTAATGGACTTTAAGCGTAGCGCCACAAAGTACATAGTTCACTTTACACGAAAGATAAGAAAACTATTCGGAATTTTTGTAGGGCCGTATGTTGAGGCCCTCGGCAATATTTAACTCATCTATATAGTCATAGTAATCGCTATATGCTTGTTCTCTCTTTTTTTTTTAATGTAAGCGAGAGTTTCTGTCACGACATTCCGCTAATCGTCAGACTTGCGTTGTATCATATGCTGTCAAAACAACTACTAGATTTTCTGAACTCTTCACTGACTTTCCCTTTGAGATAACGTTCCTATATAAGAGTTGTATCACACATAATACACCTCACGGTGAAGGATTCATTGCTAGTTGGCCCCATAGCTTGGGTTTGCTGACCCTGGCTAGTTATTCGCGACGTGTTTCTGGGTGCCCACTGTCATTCCTTCCATTTTCATACTCCAACTAACGATATTTTACTTTGTTCTTTCTCTTCTTTCCTGACTTGCAGTGTCGGTGCAGTGTCCCTTCCTCTCGTCTCCTAAACCATCTTTGTAGTGGCCACGAAGGCTTCAAGTCCAATCTTATTGCATTCTTGTTTAAGCGACTCGCTTCTCGTTAGTGTATACCCTTTGCATATCTCATTGTAGTGCACTTACGGTTTATCAACTAGAGCATTGTTACTTCTCTGTTGGACTTAATTCCCAATGCAGGTGTATGCATATTGCAGGGAAGAGGGAAGCAGCCAAGGTAATGCTTAACAAAGCCGCTTACAAAGGAACTCGTGTATTCCCATCACATGTGGGGTTGTACTGCGTGCCTGTTGCCACCGCTGGGGGTTGGGGGGATATGCCACGAGGATTCTGTTTGGGTTGTACGAGTACAGTTGCACTCATGAGTGCGCGTTTTGTTCACGGGGCATACACGCAGTTCATGAAGCGCACGTATCTTTCATGGAGCACACGTTCAGTTACCGCAACACACGTGTGCATTTGCCCTAACACACTGTACAGTTCTCGAACACACTTGTACTGTTCTCGAACACACTTGTACTGTTCTCGAACACACGAGTACAGTTCTCGAAAATACGTCAACAGTTCTCGAACACACGTCTTCAGTTCTCGAATACACTTGTGCAGTTTCTCTAACACCCGTGGCGAATTCTCGTAACACCCGTGGCGAATTCTCGTAACACACGTGACGAATTCTCGTAATACACGTGGCGAATTCTCGTAACACACGTGACGAATTCTCGTAACACACGTGGCGAATTCTCGTAACACCCGTGACGAATTCTCGTAACACACGTGACGAATTCTCGTAACACACGTGACGAATTCTCGTAACACACGTGGCGAATTCTCGTAACACACGTGGCGAATTCTCGTAACACACGAGGCGAATTCTCGTAACACACGTGACGAATTCTCGTAACACACGTGACGAATTCTCGTAACACACGTGACGAATTCTCGTAACACACGTGACGAATTCTCGTAACACCCGTGGCGAATTTTCGTAACACACGTGGCGAATTATCGTAACACACGGGGCGAATTATCGTAACACACGGGGCGAATTCTCGTAACACACGGGGCGAATTCTCGTAACACACTGGGCGAATTCTCGTAACACACTGGGCGAATTATCGTAACACACGTGGCGAATTCTCGTAACACACGTGGCCAGTTCTCGTAACACACGTGGCCAGTTCTCGTAACACACGTGGCCAGTTCTCGTAACACACGTGGCCAGTTCTCGTAAAGCTAGGTTGATACATACGAGGTTTCAACTTACGACCATGATACGAGCATGATACGATGTGTGGGGCCTCACGTGGTCGGAACATGCTAGTACTAATGTCATAAGAATATTATTACGACGTGTGACGTCGTACTATGTCGTACCAAAATTTCTAATATCTTAGTAATTTTGGTCGGACCCGGTGCGACGCTACCAGATCGAGGCATGTCGTAACAACAGTTACGAATAGTCGCAGTGGTCGTAATTTTGGTCGTACTGGTCGTACCAAAGTTCGTACTATTCGTATCATGACCTCGGCCTTATATGCCTTGATGAGAGCTTGGCACACAAGTGAAACGAACCTATAGATGTCACTCCTTGATTGTTCTAAAGCTGAATTGTATGCTTTTTACAAGATTTTCCAGTTGCCAGAGAGTGTAGAGTGTCTACTAATTTGAGGCCCACTGGGAAAGCCTTCCTCCATCTTGAGTCCTTCTTCCTAAAGTCTGGCAGCCAGAGAGGTCAACCATGTTTTGACTGATTAAGTATTTTTCTTCGTAGATTCTGGTTGTTTTTAATGTAAGTAATGTCACCTGGGTGGGTGTGAAGCTCTCACCCTTGAGCAATTTTTTATAATCGTGAAAATACAATATGGCCGCCGTGCAGAGTCAACAAAAATTGACACATCCATAACTTTATGAATATTTATGATAGAAACTTGATATTGGTGTCTATACCTAGGTTTTCTGGTGCAAGAATTGCAGTAATATGATTAATATATCAATTAGGCCAACCTAAATAGCTAAAATATGATAAACTGCACATTTTTTCACGTTGTAGCAATCCAGGTACTACATTGACAACTGATATTTTTCAAAATTATCACTAAAAATTGGAAGTGGTAAACATTCCACCGAGTGCCCAGTATCAATATGCATCAGAGGTTTTTGAAAGAGTAAAGTTTGGTTTATTGAACACAGCAGTATTAACATTTATATTTCAATCGAAGAGAGTATATTTCTTAACGGAAAACTTCATGTTCTCACAGAATGCCTCGCCTATTCATGTCCAGTAAGCGCCGCATGGCCGGGAGACTGACATAGTGGTAGAGTTACTTCGTTGTGGTCTGCAGTCTCTCTGCTTGACAGGAGCACTTGATGACTGGAACAAGTTCTTGGGTATCAGAGCAGCACCCTCAGCAAAAGTTACTGGATGTGAAGTGTCCTTTTCTAGGCATCTTGACCTACCATTTGATATGATATGAAAGTCCGGTGAATGGGGATCCAATGCGTGTCGCCAGACTGATACCTGTGACTGAACTCGAAGGATATTCTCTTGTGGCAGCTTTGTCAGTAGCGGTGATGACAACAGCTGCGGGGCATAAGCTCGTATATGGACAATATTGTTGATCCATGTCCTTTGGTGAGCTTCAGTGAGAGACTGGCAGTTTTTAGACCATAACATGCTAGAAGAAATGTTACAAAGCTGTATCCATCAACTGGTGTCAATGGCTGTCCATGGTGTATCAGACCTAATTTTTGAACTAACCTGGCTTTTAAACACCCTGTACGGCCTGTGATCGTGCCAACGCCGTGAGGCGATGGAAAAGTGCATCATCCAGTGAGAACTTGGGCTGCTCACATATCTGGTATGATTTGTTTGTAGGTCTCCAGAGTAGCCTTGATGTCCAAGAAGCATCTGCCTTCAATAAGGGAAGTCAAGAGATCTTGCCTCTCTTCTACTAATACAGTACAAACAGAAACATATCAGAATCATCTGCCACAATCAGGACAGTTTCTTCCTTACCTCGGGAGCCGTACCTGCCGTATCATAATAGTGGCAGCTTCATCCTAGCTTGTTGACATATCATGCAGCTGTTTGTATTCTTTATTTATATTTATTTACAGTTCAGTTCATAGGGAATCGAAGCCTTGTTTGTCACCAATAGCAGTTTTCCCTGAAAATCATAGACATGAATCTTGAAATCTTTAACAATGATGTCAATCAGTTGAGCTTTGTTCTCGACACAGTCTAAACTACAGAGTCTACTGGAAGACCAGTTGTATTGTCGGCCTCTACACTCTGCTGTATTTATTCTTCCTGGAAATTATTATTGCATATTTTGTGCTTCTCTGGGTATAGTAATCACTAGGTAATCAATCATCAGTTACACATCAGCCTCTTTCAAGAGGTTCTGAGAGTGCATCCGAACTTTTTAAGGTAGTCTTGAGCAACTGAGTTACTCGGTGGCCAAGGAGTGACCCACAGAATGGTACTTTCATCCAGTACAATGGCCCCCTGTGGCCTGTGCTGTGGTCTCTAAGCAATTTCTACTGTGCAAGCGTTATCCCGAATTGCTTGTAGTTTGTCAAGCGCGTCTCCACGATCGCTAAAGAATGCCGTGACAGAAGCTACAATTATTCCGAGGATATGAAATTTTAATGTTCTTGTTCTCTTAAGGTGTTCTATATACTCACCAAACTTATAGTGCCTACGATTCGTCGCCATAGAGTGAAGCAGTTTTGCTGTGGGTTGACAGAAGCCCTCCGGCGAACTTCTTATAAATTTCTCTATTTGTTGTCGTCAAAGTTGAAGAGCTTGGTTAAGGTTGACAGAAATGTGTTTGGTTATCTGTGCAGCTAGTGACTATACTTACAACTCTATCATCAAGTTCTATTAAGTCTAGAGGGTGAACAGGCTGCACAAGTTCGTTGTGCGGTGATTCACCCTGTCTGTTTGATACAGCTTCATTCGCTCTGACGACGCTTTGTATGAGATTTGGATGGACGTATAAGGTATGATAATCACGGCGCATTTCGTTCAGGGTGTTTAGGAGATTGTAGTAGGCATGCAAGATAATTATGTGGCCATGTCTATACAGCTTCTAATTTTCAAGGTAATGCATTACCTGCGCATGTGCCATTTAGTAGCCCAAGTAATATGGTGCATGGTATGTTGGTCTTTGAACATCTGCTGCAGTAGTAGCCCACAGCTACACGATTCTCTTGTAGATGGGGGCATAACGCGCTTGCGTACATCACTTACTCAGCAGAAAAAACAAGGAGAGGAATCATCTCGTCGACAACTGAAAAGTGTATATTCCAGTTGGATTCCCTCTCTGCCCTGATGTATATCATAAAGTATTTTATCTATTTTTTTTGTGTTTATTGAAGTTATGCATTACATAGTTTTACTAGTACATAGATTTTGGGTAAAAATCGGAAGTTTATTAAGTCAGTGAAAACCGATCTCAAATAATTAAGTATCTAATAATACTAAGAATGACCGTCGTGTGTTTATAAACATATATATTTATATGTTTGGTGTCACGCTCTTAACGAAATAGGCGGAAATTAGCCCAGGTTGGAGGATCTGGTGCTCCTCTCAAGCTCCATTGAAAGTGATAGGTAGAAAATAGGCCGGGTTGCAGAAGATGTCAAACGTATCTTAAGCAGGGACAGATGAAATTCCAACAATGAAGACATCGCAGGCTTAGTCTGATTTGTACGAGTATTAGCTTCTCCATGCATCGAATCTACGGCAAAGTATAG
>LQNS02277999.1:1540525-1568527 GCA_001587735.2 Parhyale hawaiensis
CTTCATAGGTCAAAATTTGAGCACCTCAAATGAAACAGATATTTGAGGTGGAAAGACGGTATCAACGGTATCTTGGCTACGGAGCGGACACATTGTATATAAGCTGCTATTTTGTTTTAGTTTGTTGAAGTGTTTTACTCAAGATGTTATTCCAGCCTATCTATATAGAAGACCTAAGGATGACAGCACGACAAAGGATCAATGAAGAAAAGAAGAAAATTAGGAAGCAAATAAGGGAACAGGAGATTCCGCACCGGCCTAAAGGCATTAGGCAAACGTATAGGTTATTGCGTGAATTCTTCACGCACGGATCCACTAGTAAAAATATATACCTGCTGAATAGCCGTAAAATTTTTTCCGGGATATCTGAAAAACAAGGAAAAAATAACAGAGTGCATCATGTTTTAGACGTTTAAAGAAATCAGGGCAAGGAAAACCCACATCTTATTGCAATCGTCATTCCTAAAAAACTAGATATAGACAACAAAAACAGGTTTCTGTCGGATATATTAAGAAAGTTCAGGGTATTGTAGATGTTTTCGCCATCGCGCAGCTGCCATATTGGAATTTTGCGTTTATTAAAAACTAGTGGCCCTTGCCGTCATTATAAATGACGGTAGAAAATTAGCACCTCAGGGAAACCCCCTCTGTCTCCTGTGCTTAGTACTGTTCAGAGGCTTCTTTAATGAAAATTCAGCATTCTGCCTGGAGCGCCCAAGTGCGACCCCCGTATCCAAGATACCGTCTTCGGCACCTGAACATGTCAAGACACGAACATGCTGGCGAGCTCAGGTCACTCAGCTGGAACGCTCAAGTCCGACCCCCGTATCCAAGATACCGTCATCGGCACCTGAATTTTCTCATATCTTATTCCCATAGAGCGTGACAGGAAAGATATAAATACATAAATAAATAAAAACACGACGTGAATTATTATATAGTATGATTGCTCTAGGGTGAGAGCTTCACACCCACTCAGGTGACGTCATATAGAATCTAAGCTATCAGAATCTGCAATGGAAAAAACTTAATCAGTCAAAACATGGCTCGGCCGATATTGCTGCTTTGGCTATCACATTACTAATTGAGAGCTTGTGTAATCCTTACAACCATATCCTCGAAAAATCAGGTGAGATGCGGACATAGGTCTTGAAGCCTCTGGAATCCTCCCCTTGAAGCTCAGCCAGTAACTTCTCATATTCTCCAAATACCTCTCTTGTCAATGGCCACTGCCTTGACTTCAACCGACGACGACTCCGATGTATATAGGAGGATGAGGTGGTAGATGAGGTCTTTTCATCATATACATATCATCGTGTCTATAATTTCGAGTATGAGGCTAGCCAGGTCGGTGTTGTAGTACTCGTCCATCCTCTCTCAGTGAGAGGTCCGGAGGAATCTGACTTCGCTTTTGCAGGACCCCTTTTTTTTTAAACATGCCGATCACACAATACCGACCCTTTCAACTACGGAAGTGTTGAATCATAGTCTGGCAGGCCTTAATAGTCGCACCACAGTTGTAACATGTTCGGACCATAGACTTGAGTAGTCTAACAAAAGTCTAACCAACGTCTTACCACTCGTACTTTTCGTACCATAGAAATCTCAAGCGTCCCAAGAAAATTCTTACTTCGTCGGAGGCAGTGCGTCCAGATATGAAATTTTACGTGGCCAACTTCAAAGTATGCGTTTGGTTAAAATACATTGGTTAGTTGAGACTAGGTTAGGGCAGGTTCCGTTCTACCTGACCGAACTTGCAGGCACGCATTTTTGCGTGACTTCCAGGTATCCCACAAACTACGTACACCTGCATCTATCAAGCACTTCCAACTATCGCACGATACCCAGGGTTCTATGTCCTTCTCTTGCTCGCCAAGCAATTAAAGCTCTCAAGGCAGCAACCGAGTTGCTATGCCATTTGTTGATTAGAGAAGTGGAGCGGGGATTTTCTTAAAACCACTGCAGATTACGAAGATTAGCGAAGTTTTGAGAAGAACAGCGACTAGAATATTTCTGTGTTAGGCTACTGCCCTACGTAATCTGTCAACGGAATATTTCTCGAACAGTGCCTGCCAAACTGGACAGAATTAGTTATTTAGTTGATGGAAACTGTTATGCTTTCAGTCGCCACAGAACTTAACAAATGAAAAAGTCGCTGATGTTTGAGCTACGAGACGTGCCACTGCGCTAAATAATATTGGTGGTTACTCTATTGTTTAAGATACAGGTTACAATATATCTCTGATTAACACGTTTCGGGGGCAAGCGGGGAGTTACTTTCAGTTTTGAGCATTTTCCATGAAATTTGCATTAGCTAGTGGGTAGTTTACGGGTAAATCATCTTCTTTCATATAAACAAAATAAAAAATACTTTTTTCTTTTTACAAAATCGGTCTTATAGCTATGACACAGATACCGATATAGTAATTCACCTAGTTTGTCTGTGTTATCTGGTACGTTCTTATTGCCTCTTCAAGTCCACTGCTAATCACTGACGTATAGTTATGTCCCAGCATCTTGTAGTGCTGGTGTGTGTTTCTATAGAGTACCTTTCATACACATTTACCCAAAATCATAAATATTGTACATATATAAATGTTAATGCGATTATAATTGCAAGTTTCATACTATTTTTGAACACTATTGATGTTCCCAGGGTAGAGCATTATTTCAAGTTTTCACCCCTCTAGCGGTAAGGTTTGATACATTTAGTTAGGCTCGCCCATCCTATGCTATGGAGAGTAGCGTTCCTAAAGACATAAATCTCAAGGTTGCCTTAGCTAGGCCTTCGAGATGTCCGTTTTGTGCCACTTTCTTCCTTCCATTTTTATATTCCTGCTGATGATGCTTTGTGATATGAATCCTCTTCTTTTCCCATTTTCACTGTTCCCATCCGCTTTGCTCCTATAATGGAAACCCCTCTTGCATAGGTTCTACGTTTCTATCGACATACTACATGTTACTTTCTTATCTCTTTTTATAACCCTAGTAGTTTTCTAGAGAGGCTTAAATAACGTACGTATTCATTGTTCATGTACTCCTGTGTTCTCAAGTTCATGGCTTTATGTTCGTAACTGAACCTATCGCCAAATTGAAGCAAACACCACCACCACCACCATCATCCAACACTCGGCAGGGACTCCATGAGGACCCTGTGGCAATAGGGGTCATCATAATCATAGCAATATTTTGGCTTCGTATGTGTGTGTAAACCATCGCGGTAGCGCTATTTGGGCCTTAATTTATTATTCACAGGCGACACCATAAAAAATTTAGGGGCAAGGAGCCCGTAAAAGCAAAGTGGATGCTTGACCTGCGGTAGTTTCCATGCCATATGAAAGTATAGATTGATAGCGGTAGAATGAGAGCAGGATAGGCCGTTGCTTGATACGAACGGAGCCTGTTCCGGTGTTGCGCCTATGAAGGAAGATGGTTTGGTGCTTCGCAAATTTATGAGTAACAACAACAACGTAACTAGTGCTGTGCATCAATAATTACAGATTTGTCCGTTTGCCAGAAAATAAAACGTCTTGGGCCATTGTTGCTATTTTGACAATAAGCTGGCATCTTCACGATCAAGAATAAAAGTTATTGATATGTACTTATAGTTACCTCCGCCGAGGAGGTTATGTTTTCGTAGAGTTATCTCTTTGTCTGTCTTGTGATTGTCTGTCTGTTACCAAGATAACTAAAAATGATGTGGACGTATTTTTACGAAACTTACAGGGATTGTTAACTATGCTAGAAGGAACAGATGATTAACTTTTAGTGAAGATCCGTCTGTCTGTTTGTTTGTCTGCTTATTTTTTCTTAGCACTGTAACTCAAAAAGTTATGAACGGATATTTGTGAAATTTACATTAGTTGCTAGGTATATTACGAAGAGTAATAGCCAAGTTTTTGTGATGTTTATTCGTTAGTTTGTCTCTGTGTTTGATTGTATGCTTATTACCTCATAGGGGGATCTTCAGTAAAATTACAGAAGTTATTACTGTCAAAGGGCACAAATGATTAGAGTTTAGTGTTGATACAAATGGAAAAAAATCCTACTTTCAAAATCAATTTGAATGTTTCGTTACGGTGCTTTGCGGAAGTATGCCCTCTTATATAGAGTTCTTTAACTTTAGGCATATCAATTTGTGGTTGCTTAAGACAGTGGATCCCGAAGTGGGTGAACCTTGAGGTAATCTACAGGTTGTCATCACTGTGAGTCATACTAATTTTATGCATCACGTGAAAAATGTTCAAGACTATTCTTGTTTTAGAAGTTCGATATCCCGTCCACACTCGCGATATCATTTAATGTGTACATTCTGGCAGTACTGTTGTTTTCTATATGAATGGTGTGGTATGTGCACGCTGGGTATTTCAGTGGAAGTAAAGTGTTTTTTATTTACCCAATTGTTTTCTTTGATTAAGGGGAGGATTCTGGCAAAAAATCTTGGAATTTTCAAAATTCGTTTTTTTCCGCTAAGCAGTAGCTATACATCAGACGGAGGCGCAGGCAAAAAAATTTTATGCCGCCAGCATAACCCTAAGCGGGTGAAATACGGGTGCTGGGGGTGAGTCTTTTTTTGTAATACTCAATTCAACAACTTTTTCATAATCCGCTCGATCTTCATGAAACTTGGCACAAAGACGTAATATCGATAATAAATGGGGAATTTTATTAGGTACTTTTTTCGATTTTCGCAATAGAAAACGAGTTACTCAAAGAAAACTGTTTTCCCGCCAAAAACTTTTCTTCGAAAAACTCGTTTTCTATGGCGAAAATTGGGAAAAGTACATGAGTCTAACCCACACTTTTTTTTCAATTTTACATGCCTGTACCAAGTTTCATCCAAATCGGAGCATAAATAAAGAAACCAAATTTGAACCTGAGAACTAATCCATGGCATGGATCAAGGATTTCCGTCACAATGTAAGGAGGCTGTAAGTCAATAGCAGGTTTCACGGGAACGACGCGGTGGCATTGGCAGCACTTGTAATTTCGTAATGGAACTCGATAAAAGATGTGCATTTGTTTGTGTTGAGAAGCGACGCCTCCAGGAGGACTTCACAAGTTACTCTAAATTTTGCAATGCCTTCGGGACGTCTTCTCTTAGTGACTGAAGCGTCTCTTTCTGTGTTCATTCTCGTATTATTCATGCTATAATGTGTTTCTCTTCTTCATTCTCGACTCAATGTGTCCATACGCTTCCATTCAGTGTAGGGACACCGTTGTGCATGGGTTTCACATTTCTTTCGACATACGACATGTTCCTTCCTTTTATATTGGGATCACTGTGTACGTCGTGGGTCGGAAAAGTTTGAGCTAAGAATATACTTAATAGTTGTGATGATACTAGACGGCACGTGACCTGTTGGATCATTTTCTTCGCTTCTGTAAAAACAGGAGAAATTCAGCTGGTCATAGACCTCATGTTATTTGACGGTCCACTTTTGCGCCAACTGCCCGTACTATGAGCAATTTCTCTCACAGAAATATTCTACACTCTCCCTTTAGCATTTCCCGTATCACCTTGACATTTAACAAACTCATTTATGTAGCCAAGCTCAGGCGGACCCACACCATTCATCCCCTTGTTTGTATAATGTCCTTAAATCTTCAACGCTTCATTACTTCCCATCTTATATCGAATTTTTATATTCCTTTTAGCTTTAAAACATTCGACTGATGCTATTCTTCAGTCGGTTTAGCTGCTCACATACCTACTGGCCAGGGGAAACAATCTTAGAATTTAAATTCTGTGGTTCATTCGACTCAAATATCAAGCGGTATCAAGGTTGCAACGCTCCTTCAATGTCCGTCCCGTCCCGACGCTTGAACAATTGCATAGATTGTTTTGCGAACTTTAAAACTTCCCCCAGAGGCTTAAGTCCACCATTGACTCTTGAATTTTTCCCTATCTTAAAGTGAACAATCCGTGTGCAAACAAGCAAGCAAGACACAAATAAACAAGTAAATAAAGTTTACAGACTTTCAGTATAATATAGATAGATGAACGTCTGGAAGTGATAAGGGGTGCTCACATTGAAAGCCCTGGGAACCGTTGGTGCAGACATCATGACGTGCAAATGATAAAGAAGATAAAAATAATGAATCGTGAGGTATTCTCCACAGGAGAACCACAGAAGAAGAGCTAAGTAAACGTGGATTTGCTGGAGTATTTATTGACTTCCGCTATTCTCTGACGACGCGGGTCACCAGTATTATAGTGCCAAAGAAACTCCTCAGGAGACGCATTGGGATGATCCATAGGCAATAGGGATAGGTTAATTAAGTTCGCCTATCCTATCTAATAGGAAGCGGCGACCCCAGGAGGATTTGGTAGGTTACCTCGGCCATTAGCGGGGCCTTCGCGACGTCTGTGCCTACTTTGCTTCCTTTAATTGTCATCCTCCTACTTCTGATTATTTGTTCTGTTCTCCCTCGATCTTCTTCCCCAGACTTGCTGTTCCCATTCGCGTTGATCCTGTGTGGGAACACCTTCGTCATGGGTTCTGTTCTACGTGTTTGTCGACATACTATATGTCCCTTCTTTTTTCCTATGTGGTATCGCCTTTGTTGTAGAAACTGAGACTAAAACTACTCAATACTATAATAATACCAAACAAATTTAATACCTCACCCAATGTTTGCTTGTTGCGTTTCAGGAGGAAGGATGGAAGCTGAACAGAGTGCTCTACTACCAAGAAGGATGGTTGGCCACTGGCAACGCTCGCGGTATCGTCGGCGTGACGTATTCTTCCTCTCACTGCAAGCGGGGAGCCGACGTGCCCCCCAGGACCAACTACAACTTAAGGGGGCACAGGGCTGAGGTGAGTACCCGAATAGTACAAGTTACTATAATTTTTTATTGTACTACATATAATTATATTAGTTTAGGCGTGCATGTGCGATGCAACGCAGCGCCATCGAAGTACTACCCATAGTTTTTGTAGCTAATGTGCTTCAAATCAAGTTAGATGTATCTATACGTGGGGAGTGATGCAGCGCATTGTACCTTAATTTTTAGCACTGTACTTATTTTAGCGCTGTCAACTGCGGATGATTTCAATTTTGCCGGGGTCTATCATCTTGCAGCTGCCAATATTATCGAAATTTCGTTTTTTGGATCAGGGCTGCAGAGTGAAATAGTCCAAGGTCGGACTCCGACTCCTTGTACCCCGAAAACTTTCGATGTATTACGACGCCTATTTAAAGTAGTTACAAACATAAACCAATTCTCATGCGACTTTGAATCCTAGAGCAAGTGTTTGTCCGACTTTGAAGCCTGGAGCAAGCGTTTGTCCGACTTTGAAGCCTGGAGCAAGCGTTTGTCCGACTTTGAAGCCTGGAGCAAGCGTTTGTCCGACTTTGAATATTGGAGCAAACGTATATCCGCCTCTGACTCCTCACTTTAAAAAAAAAGTCCGACTCCTCGCAACTACGCCTCCGTACCCGTGCTTCTGACACCACTAATTGCCCTATCTTTGTAAACGCTCTTTCAGTGTAATAAATATTCGTCTTACTACCCGATCAGATATTCATAGCCAATTATCTGATTTTATTTATTCGGTATCGAAAGAACGCTCTCACCTGAATAACATCATGGTAGTAATCATATTAGGTTAATGGCCGGCAGAGGGTTAAAATAGGACTGTAAATAAATATAAAGATCAATTTTGCTTGTGGTCACCGACAGATTTTCGGGCCAGAGCAATATTTCCCACTGCCATTGCCACCCGAGGTCTGGATTGCTCGTATTCCCTCTTTTTGGAGCAGCCGTATTGGCCGTAACGGCGGCACGCAAGCAGCCGTAGCGTCCATTCCACTGGGCTAACAGAGATATTCCGGCGATTGTGGGCACGGCTACAGAGCACTGAGGGCTCCTGGAATCCCTGCATATGGGCTCATTGCTTACTCCTGGTGATGCTGGAAGGTGCGTTACCTTCTGGAAATTGTTGCGCTAACGTACGTCGTGGTGATGAAATTAGTGTCGTACTGTAATTGGTAGTGATTGAAATTTGTATTGAATGAATATTTGTGAGGCATGTAATCGGTAGTGAACGAAATTAGAAGGAATAGAATTAAAATTAATTGAAATTGGAATGAATTAGTAAATTAAAACGAATGACATGGGTATGCAATGAAGAAAATGAATGCTGAAGGAAATTGTACTGAATGAAATTGATGGTGAATGAAATTATTAAAAATAAGTCAAATTAGTAAAAAATGAATTAAATAGTAGAATGAATGAAATAGTAAAATGAAGTTTATAGAATGAATGGAATTCGTAAAATGAATGAAATTAATAGAATGATTGAATGAAAGAAATTAGCACCGTGTTCGATTCGTGTACTTTGGTAGAGATGATTTACGTGTTAGCTCCATTTCGGACCTTCAGTCTTGACTCATGAACCCCTGCATGCGGACTTGCGGAGCCTGTTCGAGTTTTCGCCCGTCTCAAGCGTTATCGCGTTAACGATTAACGTCTCACACAACAATAAGAGGGAAATGGAACGCTGAAAGCTGAAGTTCCGAGCTACTTAAAATTGGATTAGATAGGCGGAAGTATACGAGCCAATAGGCCCATTTCCATAGTGACACCGGAACTTACGCCCCGGCCCCCTATGAGCTATTGCCATTATCTTAGTAGGATATAGAGGACTGGAGAAAAGAGAAAAAATGGGAGGGGAAGAGTCCTGCCAAAGAGACGATCATGAATGCTCGCAAGCACGATCAAGAACCGCTGATATGCGGAGCTTAGAGACGTCAAACTGTGTAGTTGGAGCGAGAGAGACGAAGACGGATTAAGGTGGCCTCGGAAGCTTTGGCCGTTAAGAGTTTGCGACTCCTGGAGGAGGAGTTCTTAGCTGTGGAAAATGTCTCTCCCAATGTATGTCAAGACGATTTTTAAACGCGTTGACTGACTCCGTACTAACAACATTGGAAGGGAGTCTGTTCCAAGTGCTGACTATGAACTACGGAAAGAACTGCTAACTGAAGGTCGATCTTCGAGCTTTATGCTTGAGTTTTTGACCGTTGTTTCGCAAGCGATCATTGAGGTCTCTTTCAAAGAGCCCCGTTGTAGGTAAGTCCATGAAGCCATTCAAATACTTGAATGTTTCTATTAGTTGCCCTCTGAGCCGTCTTTACTCGAGATAGATTAGACCAAGTTCTTTTAGGCGACATTCATACAGCTTATTTCGCAGCTGAGGCATCAGTTTCGTTGCCCTGCGTTGGACTCTTTCCATATTATCAGATTAGCATAAGATCAAATTGGCTTATCGAATTGGGCGAAATAAACACCACAATTGCAGCCGACGGTTTATGGATAGCTGTGTATAAACTTTTACCTAAATGCACAGTTTTGTGTAGTATTTTCCTTTGATGTTTCTTATATTTATTCTACGATATCTGCACATAACAGCATCTACAATACCGGTATCACGCTAAAGCTCTAAAATTATCTCAGCCAGTGGTTTGTTTCTAAATAATATGTTTCTCCTGTTCTACACTGCAGTGATTTGAAAATGCACATTCTTTAGTATAAGTAGCAATAGTTACATATCAATACGATGTCGCGACAATGTTATGGAATTTAAATGACCAACATGCGAGTGCTACCATGCCAGCGGTGATCTCGTATACATACATTATATTTGTGTGTCTAGCGTCGTACTTGCTCTCTACCCCAGTGGCTCAGAGTTTTGAGTTTGTTGGTTTTAGCAGCGCGTCATTTGATACCATGGCTGCAGTGAAGACCGCCATTCGGCATACTGTAGTTGTCCTATGTATTTATTACGCTTGTTGTAGTTATTAGGATTTTAAAGTATCGTGGCTACGTTTTAGATAACCTGCGTTATGTGATGAGTCACTGAGCGTGCAGTTCCAGAATCTGAAGGTAAAAAGAAATACCGTGAGACCGTTTGGATTTTTCTGCAAATTAGCTCTTTTTCTTTAGGGTCTGAAATTACCAATAACGCGAATAAATATCAGTTTCTTTTCTAACGTCAAGAACAGTACAAGTTTCTAATCATAATATTAATTATTTAAAATTAGAAGGATTACGATGTCCAAAATGTCATATCAGTTTTCATTCCAACTTCAAGAACACTGTATATTCCCTACTGTATTCTCGGTTAATAAAATAAATAAATAAATAAATGTATTCTCGGTTTCTGTTGGAACTTTAGGAGCGGTGTATGCATGTCGAGGTAGGTTTTGCCCAAGAATGCCGCCACCATAGCTACATCTTTCACTTCCATCGTGTCACGATCTAGCGAACAAATAACTAATGTACTTCAGAACGTCTCTTCATGTAACGAAAATTGTCTGTACTTCTCCATAATTCTAGACGCGTCTGAAGCAGAAGTCAGTTGCACGAGACAACAAGTTCACTTTTCATCAATACTGTCGCAGTCTTGAGATTTCATGTTGCATTGTTGATGGGCTCCCTCGACCCAACATAAAGTCAATGGATGGCGGACGCTGCAAGGTTTGCACAGCGTTTTTGGTTCACTGACCCTTGCGGGGTCCATGAAGAAAGTTCGCCTCAGTACCTTTTTCATGTTTTTCTTTACTGTTGACCGCTGCACATGCCACACTGGCTATTACTGAAATTAGGGCTGTGTACATCGGTGGTGGTTGCATTGCTCATGTGGTCTTGGCATTTGAGTTACTTTTGGTTTTGTGAAAGACCACTACGCGTGCCTGCCGTACTGGCTTATTGTTATGAAGGCTGTCAGCGTCGGTGGTGGTTGCATTGCTCATGTGGTCTTGGCATTTGAGTTACTTTTGGTTTTGTGAAAGACCACTACGCGTGCCTGCCGTACTGGCTCTTATTGTTATGAAGGCTGTCTGCATCGGTGGTGGTTGCATTGCTCATGTGGTCTTGGCATTTGAGTTACTTTTGGTTTTACGAAAGACCACTGCGCGTGATGTACTGAATCTTACCGTAAAGAACACTGACGGCATCGACGACCGGCACAATTTTGTAGCATGTTTTGTATTTGAGTTACTGTGGAATATACCGTATATCATTTGGTTTATGGTGATTAGCTTAGCCGACCGATGCAATTCCCGTACTACAGTGCGTTACCTTTGATTATGCATATAGAATTTTTTTTTACTTATTTTTCAAGATAAGTGTCAAACATTTAAAATGTTAATAGTAAGTTAGTGCACACGTATGTTGTAACTATAAAAATAATTAGAAACAAATAGAATGGAACCATTTCCCGAGTTTTGGCAACATTTGCTTATCGCACGGGTTTCTGCTGTTACGCCAGATTATGCAACATCACTCGCTAGTCGACATGGGCAAGAAAGGCGGTCTAACCAGCGCAGAAATGATCAAAGTGATGTCGTTACCGGCTTCTGGTAAGACAACACTCAAGGTTTCCGAGGAATTACAGCGTGATCACCGAACAATTAAGGCTTATGCAATTGAAGGTAAGGTCAACCGGAAATATCCGCATAGAGCCTCTCCGAAGAAATTGACTGCTCATGATATGCTACAATTGAAGGTTTCTATCGCTAGAAAACAACTTTCTACAAGTAAGGCGATATTTGAAGACGCTGGAGCCCCTAAACTAAGCAGAAAGACAAGCTGTGAGGTTCTGCAGAAGCTAGGGAAAGTGAAAAAGGCAATGAAACGACCATTTCTAACAAAAACTCATAAAGAAAATAGCCTCAAATGGGCTGAAGAGAATATGAAAACTGATTTCTCCAATGTCACATTCACTGACGAATGCAGAGCCACGTTTGACGGTCTAGATGGACGGGCGTCTTGATGGGTCCTCCATGATCGACCTCGACAGACACGGCTTAAGCGTCAACAAGGTGGCCGGGACAGTAGGTGACACCCTTATTGGCTCACTTGAAGTGGTAGAAAAAGTTAAACTGAATGCAGAAAGGTACTGCCAGTTTCTTGAAGCCAACTTGATAACATGGCTTGATGAGCAGACTATCGCACTCAGATCCAAATTGGTATTTCAGCAGGATAACGGTCCCTCACACCGAGCACGGTACACTGCCAACTGGCTTGCGGATGGAGGATTTAAATCAAAAAGGATTATGACCTGGCAAGCAAATAGCCCCGATTTAAATCTCATTGAGAACCTCTGCGCAATGATCAAAAGGAAGGTCTATGAAGGTGGTCGGCAGTTTTCGAGCAAAGTAAGCCTGTGGAATGCAGTAAAATCAGCTGCAGATTCTATTCCACCGTCTGAAATATCAAACCTGATAAAGTCTGTTGATAATCGCCTTATAAAAATTATGAAAAATGGAGGTTGCCATGTTCAGAATTAACTTGTTATGGTTACCACTACTGAACACTTATTTCAGTGTTTATTGAATTGTTTTGGTTATGATTTCTTAGTTTTGGACGTTTAATAGAACTATTCCTGTTCACTTGTATTTAATTCCTCTTTATGACATTTTTTAGTAACTTGTTGCATAATCTGAGGTAACAGTAAAAAACTCATAAATAAGCAAATTGTATGATAGACTAAGCAAATGGTTAAATATATATTTTATGAGTGTTGTTTATATTTGGAAACATAGCCATAAATTTAGTTAATATTGATTTATCAAAGTTAGACACTTATCGTAAAAATAAAAACGAATTATATTTGCATAATCAAAGGTAACATACTGTACTTCTAACCCTTTTGAAAACTGTCTTTCTTTGTGTTGTAACCGCAGTCAACCGGTGACCTTGCGTGATTTTCTTACGTTTTACCGAGGATCAATAATCGTGCGTTACTGCTATCATACTTGTCGTTGAATGCGTCAGCGATCTGTGTTTGTGATGTTCAGGCTTTTACCGCATACCCCGGGAAAAGCAGGTATGAAACTCGTATTTCTTCATCAAATATTTTGGCTAATTACCCATACACAACTGATGATGCTTTATTCCGTTCTTCCGCTTTCCGCTTTCGTTCTGGACTGGCTGTTCCCAAAAGCGCAATGATCCAGTGTAGGACCACCCTCACATCCACGTTTCTATCGACATACTAAATGCCCCTTCTCTCTTACTCGTTTTGATCACCAGTTCGGTGAAAGTCAAGTCTTAAACTCTACGGTAATGCTTAGTAGCTGGAACTTGTAAAAATTCCACTGCAGATGAGTGTATTTTTTTCGTCTATGCCCTCATACCTGTATCATGTATACGAAGTGTGAAAATCTCTTTCGAGTCTGACTGCTTATGATGACGTGCGAGGCTTAGCTTAAAATAAACTTTTGGTTTTCACGAACTTGTAGTCGCAATACATTTTTTTTCTCCTATCTACAAGCGTGACGAGCTGAGGTTCTAACATCACAGAACACCGACGGGTATTTCTTCTGGAGTTCTGCGAGCACGATTACGTCATAATTGATAACATGCTTCCAGTCATTTGCACGAAGCCATGATACCTGTGGTATGTAGATATCTTCAGCCGAGCCAACGGCTTACTTGAAGTGTTCTTAGAAGTTGCATTTCGTTTGTCTGTGCTAATATCGTCACAAGCGGAATTTTATCATTTGATGGTGATCGCTGATACCATATGCAACAAGCTCGAAACTTCAAACGGTACCTAGCTTGTGATAGTCAACAGCTCAGGAAAATTAGTTCTGTGTCATCAGACCACAGAATTACGCCTGTTTCCCACAAGTAAGTAGCACGCGGTAGGCGTCGAAGCACTCGCAACGGTTGCGTAGCCATTGCTTCATAGCATCCTGAAGCCTATGTAGCTAGCGCTTTAATTATCGAACGGGGCAATAAAGCGCTGACGGTGCACTAACATTTCCAGGGAAATGAGCAGTTCGTGGTCCTGCAAAGTGCCGACGAGTCTCCGAATGTGATCGTTTGCTCGTGTGGTTCGACAAGCTTAGTGGTTGCACAGCGGCAGTGATCGATGGAGTAAATGGTGTGCAGCTGAGGGAACATGCATAACCAAATTATACCAAGCCCTGCAGTATTTCATAACGTGGAGTTGTGCAAAAATCCTCTTCCAAACGTTACTCCGAATATGTTATGTTAAAAATGACTCGTATGCACTTAGGAGCTACGTGGAAATGTATACTATCAAAACTAGTATTGCCCAGGGTGAAATTCGGCAAGATGACGATGAAAAATATCTTGTGCAACTGGGGAAAAGGCATGTAAATATAAGTGAACTTGCTGGTTAATGCTGTAAAATTCTGCGCTGTGGTAGTTCAGAAGTTCCACTGAAGTGATTATACGACAATTCGCCTGCAAATGGGATAAAGTGAATGAAAGCAGTAAATTATATTTTTTTCATATTACTGTATGTCAGTATGCTACTTGCATTATGTATAAAGCAAATTATTTGCTTGCCAATTTTAACTTGCCTTGGGAGAAGCACACTCTCCTATAAGCCCCAAATTTATATAATTATTATTTTGATCACCTATAATTATCGTGCCCACTCTGCTTTCTTCCATTTTCATGCTCTTGCTGATGGCGCTTTGTTTCGTTTTCCTCTTCTTCTTCTCCGACTTGCTATTCCTGTTGATCCTGTATGGAATAAGCTCGTGCATGGGTTCCGCGTCTCTATCGATGTAGAATATGTTCCTTCTTTCTTCCTAGGTGAGATCGCCTTCGCTGTGGAAAGGACCCTTAGACTATTCTCATTGATATTACTGTGCTTGTGGTTCCATCATCCATCCATCCATTGGTTCCTCTGAACGGTACACATCCAACATTAGGCCGGGGAATATATGTAGTGTATTTAGTGATACTGTTTTGGTAAAATGGGTGACAAATTAAAGGTTGTAATCCGTATAGCTCGCTCATAGATTTGTTATCTGACTTGGCGTGTACTTTTGATCATCGTAGCTATATATCATAACAGAACGAAATTCCTGCTATCAGCACTTCCCACTTGGCACAATTAATTATTATTATGCCTTGGTTAGCTTTTCTAATTGTACGTTATGGCGAGTTGCATCCCAGGGCAATGCCATAGGTTACTTTAGACTTAGTTAGAAATCTTTCTCGATTGCTCACTGCATGTGGGGCCTTTTGTTTCACCGTTTCTCCTAACGATCCTTGCTTTGTTCTTCCTCTTCATTCTCCCCTTGCTTCACACATTTATTCAGTGTAGGTAACACCCATGTGCATGGGTTTCACCACTCTTTTAACAGGGTACACGTCCCCTACATCATATTTTCTTTTATTATCACTGTAGTGAAGAAGGGAGGCTTGTGCTTTTTCTTTTAAAGTAACATTTAAATTTTCACCCACAGAGGTATGCGTTCTACTTCGTACTGCCAAATTTCCGTTATTTATTCCTACTGCATTCTTTTCGACTCACAATAAGTTTTTATCCTGGCGGAGATGTGGTTTCTAAGTAATATTGCCACTGCTTACCCACAGCTGCAGAATATTAGAGTGTCAGCCACACGCACAATAGAGAGCATGATCTAGCACAGGACAGACAGAGGGAGTATCGCGGTGATTGAAATTTTAAGTCTACGCTTCTGGCATTCGACTGCTGCTGCAGGGATACTGATCTCAACTAGAAATGGGGATGGTCGCTGTGTCGCAGCTGTCGCATACGCCTTCCGTCTTTAAAGCCATAGCGCTGATAACATGTGATCGACTGCATCCGTGCACTCCTCTGGGGCTAGAGGGCATCTTTCTGAANTGCTGCTGCAGGGATACTGACCTCTCTCAACTAGAAATGGGGATGGTCGCTGTGTCGCAGCTGTCGCATACGCCTTCCGTCTTTAAAGCCATAGCGCTGATAACATGTGATCGACTGCATCCGTGCACTCCTCTGGGGCTAGAGGGTATCTTTCTCCAGTACGAACCAGTGCATATGGGTTTCCCAGTTGGAGCGGGCGATGAAGTTAACTTTAACTCATCTATCCTTACTGCATTATTAAAAAAATCAGTCGATTTTACACTGACTGACTAATGTCTTCCAGGTAGTGCTGCCAAATTGTTACCCCAACTCCTTATTGCAGTGTCTTGGATTTCTGAGAATCGGACGACGCACAGTCCCGGCAACAAATATTACTCTTTGAAGCCATCGCTCCTCATCACAGCGACGGTCTCGTATATCTTGTGGTCTCTGAACCGCAGGCTCCTAAAGCCCTGACGTCTATTCTTATTTGTGGTCTTTAGCGACCTCCACCGACCCAGCGAACGGCAGCTTATATAGGGCCGCTCCTTATGACGCGGGTCTTAGATTTTTGGGAGTTAGATCTTAGCAGTGGGTCTCGGATTTGGGGGGTTAGAAATTCTGGTACTGGGTCTTAGATTTGGATAGTTAAATCGTGGTGGCCACGGGTTGTACATTTGATTTTTGTTAAGATAATCATGACAGTTGATCATAGATTTAGTTAGTTAAACTAGTTGTGGCAATTGGTTTTACGTTATGTGAATTAGATCCTGGCAATCTTAGGTTTTTCGGGAGTAAATCCCGGTAATGGGTCTTAAATTTTGGGGAATTAGATGGTGGCAGTGGGTATTAGATATTTGGGAATTAGGTTTTGGCTGTGGGTCCTAGATATTTGGGAATTATATCTGGGCAGTTTTTGGCACAAATTTAGGTATTTGAACCTGATAAGGAGTCTTGAGTTTTTTGGGTATTAGATCCTGACATGGTTTGAAATTTTGGGAAATAATACTTTGGGAATGGCTATATTAATTTTTTGAGCAGTTAAGATTTGTTATTGGTGTCATATTTTCGAAATTAAGCTTTGTTACGAGGGTGCATTTTGAGAGTTGAGCTCTGTAGTTGGCTTTGAAGGTTTTTTGTATTAAATTTTTCATTGTTATATGTAGAAAATGTTGAGTCCTTGCATTGATCTGAGTTCGAATTTTCGATAACGACTTGCATACAAAAATCCGAGTCCAGTGCTGTGTTGAATGCTTTTCGAGTTTGTGAGAAAAAAGACCTATTATGTCTCTCATCTAATGTTCAATTTTCTATCATGGCAGGGTGCTGAAATTTTTACTAATGTTATAGCTACCTTAATATTATTGACTTTCTTAGGTGACTTCTACCTTTTCTTGAAAGTACTCATAGAGTTTGGACTGTAATATATCTGGTCATCGTTTACTGCAATGTATAACTCTTCAATGGATAAAAACCATTTCGTACGAATCACAATATCAGTAACGTTAACAAATGTATGCAGTAGACACGAACGTGTTAACCTTGCTATATTCGCACCATACTAGTATTCAGTACGTGGCATATTAAACACATTAGGCATTAGTTGTTTAGTTGAATTTGATCGCTTTGCTTATGAGTAATTCCTCATGTATGTGCTCTCTAATCATGCCGGGCTGTATAAACATTGCGGAATATTGTCGAGCCGGAAAAAAATAATAAAACTTGATGTATATTAACAATTGAAGCATATTTATAGACGTTGTTCTCTTTGCTTTGAACAAAATAAGTTTACTAGATTTGCCGTGTGTCAGACCGCTTTACAAGTACAGTATATGCCTTCCTGTTATCCAGAATATTTGTTAGAAACTTAGCAGCCCAGCTGCAGCCCCTGTTTCTTTTTCTCATTGTACTCAAAATCTTAGTTATGAAATTTTCAGCCCAGTTTGCGTGCTCCAGCCGGATTTTTTTCATCAACTTGTCGTATTTTAAGTTCTACTAGTTTCAGCCCAGCCCGCGTGCTCAGTCAGTATCTACATATGCTGGAAACCTTACCTATGAACTTTTCAGTTCTCCTCTAGTCCCCAAGTTAAGTTTCCTTTCGTGCTTTAAGTTTCACCCAGGAAATTTCCAGCCCAGCCTCGGTGTTCAAGTTTCCCAGTATTCCCACTAAAAACTTGCTTCTTGTTAGCTGGTGGCGAGAGAATTTCAAGCTGAAGTCTTCGAGTTCCAGTAGAGGGAGCACCGCTCCCTTATTCTTGCGGGAAAAAAGCTCCTAGCATTTTCCTAACTCCTTTAGGAATGAATAACCCGGCGTAATTCTCAAGTCATTGGTTTAGGCAGGAGGTGGTGTAACGGAGACAAATGGCCTGGCCTTGCGAGCGTCGCCTGGCTTGGTATTTGCTGCTGAACCACCGCATGCGTTGCTTTTGGTGCTTCTTCTGCAGGGCTCTGCCTGAAAATCTACTGGAAGCTCACAGTTTTCATGCCCAGGTCTCCGGTTATGGCTGCTGTTTTTTTCGAAAGGCCTATTGCAAACTTGTTGCCAAATCTAAAACGCCAGTTATTTGGTGCTATGTTTTTTTTTTGGTTTTTCGTCTAACCATATGTCTGAAACTCTCTCCAAATCTAGTATGCCGGTTATTGCTGCTGGATTTGCTAATGGCATTAAACATATTTTGTAATTGTATAGTCATATCCAAGACACCGGCAATTGGGACAGTGTTTTTTTTATCTAACTATGTGTTAGAAAATTATTTTCAATCCGGAACGCCTGTTATTGATACTGCGTTTCACTTTCTTAAATATGAAGATTTTGTACGAGAAAAACATTGTTCTTGCTTTCAGCACGAATTTATTTTGTCAGTACTGTTTCATTTTCTATGCTGGCCCGTTGTTTGTTTTTGTACTACGTACTTGCTAGATCAGCTAATCTACTAACAGAAACTTGTTCATATAAATGACATTGTTCATGAGTCATGTAGTGATACCTAATGTTTACTTACGCGATACTTTACTAATTCAGAAATATGCTAAGTAAAATGTGCTGCTTTTATTGCACGTCTAGCTTGCTCATACTTCATAGTAACTCATTGGCTTTTCGTTCTTTTTTGCTATGCATATTCAAAAGGCGAACCTTAGTCTGTAGTTCATATGTGACTTCCTTAAAATTTGTGCCGTTAACGCTGTTATGAGCTGAATCGCCGCTTTGTCTCCACGTGTTTTCCCTGTACTCAGGAAATCTACAGTGAAGAATGGGTTGTTATGGCGCACACCCAGTCCCCGTTGTGATGAAAAAGTGGTATCAATGCAACATGTATAATATTTTTCTGCTTGTGGTAATGTGGTTCTATCCGTCCATCCGTACAGCCATCAATCATCCATCCATGCAGCCTTCTACACCTCGCACTTCTAGGATTAGATCGGGAAAATTCAGCTTGAAAAACACTCTGATTTTGGCTGGAAGGAACTTTAACCATTGCTGTGATTTTTTTTTCGCTTATGAAAAAACATTGTTGATTTTGAAGCGAATACCAAAGTTATGGTAGCCAGTAAAAGTAAAATCAATTAACCGTTGAATTCCACGATTCCTGCTAGTTTTTATATCGTGGCTGATAGACTCCAGATATGATAGTACGTTCAGTATTATTGCGAAAATAATTATCGTTTTTGTCACAGCTAAATGCCATTAACATGTTTTAGACATAATAAGCTCCAGGTGACTTACATCATTTGCATGTCAAAGGCTGTGCCTGATGTACCGAAGCAGATAATACGTTGGCAGAGCTCTTGGAATTCAATATATACTAATCAAGCAAGCTGTTGCACATCATTTGGGCAATTAACATGAGCTATTATTTGATAAAAAAAAAAATCTGAAACCACTCTTATCTGTTTCTGAAAATACCGTGGCCTTTGGGAAATTGCTAATTTCGGTGAGTAGGTAGGCCTATACTCTGACGTATGACGCGTACCAACTTCTCGGACACGACAGTAGCTTTGAGTAGATAAGTTTCTTTTATTTTCATATTATAATTTCAACATCAAGCATCTTTATGCCGTACATATTCCTATTTACATGAATTTATGATAGTTGCGACACTCCTCCTTTAACAGTGAATTATAAGTGTTACTTGACCAACGTAATGATTACGTAACTATATATATAGTATATATATATATACGTAACTATATATATACGTAACTATATATATATACGGAACTATATATATATATACTAACTAAAGATGCTGGGATTCCAGGTGGTGCCGTCTATTACGAGTAAACATGACTTCATGCGTAATGGTAACTCGCTAGAGTTAACATGGTCTCTTGCGTAACAGTAATTCTTCGTTCTTTACAGTCAGATGTAGTGCTTCATTGGATAATGCTTATTAGCGTATAATATCCGTATCCTTTGGGCTCAAAACTGCCAGCTTTTATTAACAATGGTCCATTAATTAGTGACCCCATTTCGTATGGTCGTATTCCATTGCGTATAGCATTCCTCTTGACAATGGACACTGTGAGCCATCATTTTTATTTCTTTATCATTATATTACTGACCTTGTCATCCTGTTTGTATGTGTGTGTGCGCCAGCCATTGATACCATGACTGTGAATTGTTCCATATAAGGAAACTAGTAACTCGAATCATGTACAAAGTCGCTTGACTGTCGATTGCATCGTCAATTTGTATTTCATCTTTGCATCCACATACCGCTGTCTAGACACCAACTCGTTGACAATTTATAATTGATATAGTCTTTAATTGGGCATTTCTGCTTCACCTATGGTCAGTCTTTCATAGTTTCACTTAGTAAGTAATTATTGCACACTACCTCACTTGCAATTTTCTCAGTTCTCAGTTACTTCTGCATCGCATACACCGTCACTTTATCACTTCCAACCATTATCTGTGTCCTCTGTACAGCCCAACTCAGTCCTTCTCTTATCACTTCCAACCATTATCTGTGTCCCCTGTACAGCCCAACTCAGTCGCTCTCTTATCACTTCCAACCATTATCTGTGTCCCCTGTACAGCCCAACTAGGTCGCTCTCTTATCACTTCTCAACCATTATCTGTGTCCCCCGTACAGCGGTACAGTCGCTATGCTATAATTTTCCTACCATTATCTGAGTCCCCCGTACCGCTCGATACACTCCAGCATCACCTTCCTGCCGCTGCCAGCACGCCCTCTCACGGTTCATGTTGGTCGTATAAGATGATAGCTTCACTTTATCGAATCCCTCAGCTGCAGAAGCTGAGATTCAGCAAGGGCTTGGCAAGACTCCGCCCGTGTAATGCGCCCCTTACTTTTGTCCAATGCCAGCCCAGTTTATTGCAAGCCCCTGTCGCGGTTTTTATTTCTTCCGTATTCCTGCCGAGGCCGAGGCAGTACAACGGATAAGTCGAGCCGGGATTGTGCTGGGAAGCCGTTTGCTGCTTCCCATTATTTTTGAGGCAAGAGAAAATTTGCAGAAACTGCGTTTGAAATCGAGATTTGTTATGGTTCCCAAAAGGCAGCAGGATGCACCTGCATTGAAACAATGCTCCTACTCGGAAATGTAAGGGATTTCTGAGATTCCCGTAATAGAACAATAACTGTTGGTACTTCAGTGTAGATGCAGGGATCTAGTAACTCTACTAGATCCGTGCGAAGTGAGGGCTATATCTACCTCATCGCTTGTGTTGAGCACGCTAGTTTTGGTAGTAAACAACACTACTTTCATGTAAAGCGTACGAAGCATATGACAGCCTGAACTTTACAAATAGAGGAGATATGTTCAACTCTTCTTATTCGTATAATTAATTATACAGACTTATAGCAAAACATTAATAATTTTTGATTGACATATTAGTATTTTAGGTGATGCTTGAACGTGTGTTGATATTTCCCTTCTTAGCTGCTAAGTGGAGAGTATGGAGGCAGTATGAGCAATCCCACCTCCGAAATAAAGTCCCAGTACATTGAAGTGCCGTAAGTCAACCAGAAAGTTTCCCTCGGTACAGGGACGTGAGAGTTTTCTTCTTCCTCTTCTTTCCCCTTGCTGTTTCTATGCCCTTCGATTCTATGTGGGCACTTTTGTGCATAGGTTCCCAGTTTCTGCTGACATACTGCATGTCCTTTCTTATCCTTATCCTGTTACACGGTACAGTTTTATCTAAGGGGCTTAAACAACGTATACACTGGCATTAAAGTAACGGGAACTGGCTGCTCAAATGTAGCCGAAGGTGTAGCTTCCAAACCGAAGAGACGTCCCTATCATGCCGCTGAATAGCCCGCTGAAGTCGCTCTTCCACGGATATAGCGAGCTGAACCCCGGTGTCTAAATTACCGCTGTGAAGTGTGTGAAGTCTCCTTACTTGCCGTTTTATTACACTTGTTATTGCTGTTGTACGCTGTACATAAGCGTTCTACCAATGGTTCGACTGTCCTTATCTAAACCGATCGGTACTGGCTAGCTGCAAATGTTTTTTTTTTCGTAGCAATACAGTAGGAAAAAGAACCCTTATAAAACATAGCAGCCTGGTGTGAACAAGGTTAAGAGACTTGCCCTATCTGCGGTGATCATACAGAGACGTGTTGCAATCAGACGGGGTTACTTCACAGTGTTACCCGGTGTCACAGCGTGTAGCGATGAATGCGACTTGCGATCGCAGCGCCCCAATAAGTGTTACGGTATTTACGGAAGCTCATACTTGAACACATCTGAAGGAACCTTTTTTTGGCTGTATTTTAATACAAAAAGTTGAGAAAAATACGCAAAAGTGATTTAAATGCTTGAATTCAACCAGTATTTGGCAGTTATGTAATATTTCTTTTATTTTCAATCACAATGTCTACAAACAATTAAAGGTAGTATTTGTGAGCAAAGGCAGTGTTACTCAAGCCCATAACCTTACAATATTTGAGATATCGTTGGTGTCACTTGGTGTTACCCAACCTGTGTCGCATTGAAGGCCGGAGTAACACTGGTGACACCGAAGGCCTTATTGCAACACGCCTCAGGTGAGTTGGTCCTTAGTTGGGCCTTCTGGACGTATTTATCTTCCTGCCCTCTCCCCTCAGGGAGCATAGGATGGGCCATAGGGTTAGGTTACTTTAGGTTCGCCCATCCTATGCTATGGGGAGCAGCGTCCCCAGGGAGAGCCTACGTAGCTTATCTAAGCCATTAACTTGCCATTCGGGACGTCTGTCTTTCGTGCCCACTTTTCTTCTTCCCATCCCATACTCCTACTGATATTTCTTCCATCTGTTCTACGTCTTCTTTCCCGACTTGCTGTTCCCATGCGCGTTGATCGTGTGTGGGAACACCCTTGTGCATGGGTTCCACGAGTCCATCGTCATACTATAGGTCCCTTTCTTCTCCCTCAGTGATATCGCCTCCGTTGTGGAAACGAAGACTTAAACTTCCGAATATAATAATAATCTTGCCCTCTAGCATCAGTAGTGTTTCCTTGAAGCTGTTGAAAATCTTGTACATTACTTTTGATGTTTATTTCAAATATGCTCCTTGTCTGTTCTTGTTTTGTTCTACATTCTACACGTCCCTTCTTTTTTTCTTCTCGATAGGACGCAGTGTAAATTGCAAATTGAGAGGCGCTAACCAGAAAAGTATTTATGTTACTAATTTGTGGGCACGTAGCGAAACACTTTCGATGCCGAAGAACTGTTACTTGCACAAATTCAACATACCGTTGTGCTGATACGATGCATAGGCCGTTCAGATACTGCGGGGGGTGCTGCAAACTTGCATAATAAGATGTGCGGCTGCATGGAATGGCTGACAATGTGCGGCTGCATGGAATGGCTGACAATGTGCGGCTGCATGGAATGGCTGACAGTGTGCGGCTGCATGGAATGGCTGACAATGTGCGGCTGCATGGAATGGCTGACAGTGTGCGGCTGCATGGAATGGCTGACAATGTGCGGCTGCATGGAATGGCTGACAATGTGCGGCTGCATGGAATGGCTGACATTCAATACTCGAAAGTCCAGATAATTGCAGACGCTTGTCAGCATAGCTATCCTATGATAATTAGTGAAACAAGGGTGGATAGCTATCATCGATATGGACATTGCTCGTCACTAACAGCTTTTTAGTTCAGAATTAATATCCAATAGCGGTCTAAATACAAGAACAGCCGTATCTTACAGTTCATCCTGATATTGTGCGCCGTACGCTTAATTTTGACGTAGAATAATTCTTTTCTCAAAGCAGAATTAACTAAATGGAAGCCTAATTTTTAGTGAATACTCGTATTGTGCGTCATCTTCATGAAATAATTGAAAATGTTGTCCAAAAGCGAAATCAATTGTATAGATGATGTGAGTGTTGGTCATTATTAATAATTTTGTATCTGTAGTCTGAGAATTAAAATCTACTGCCCTAATTTCTGCAATAACAGCTCAATATCTAGGATAAATTTGAAGAATATTCAAGTAAAAGTCAACAATAACGTAATATGTTATTCTAGACCAGTGGTTCCCAATTTTTGCTATGCCTCTCCTACCTGGCGTACTTCTGACATCTTCTCGCTCCACCTACAAAATTAAGTACCCATATAATGACAAATGAAATTGATGCTAACTTGTGGGCCACAATTTAGGGTAATTTGTGAATGACTGAGAGACAAAACGGTTTATCGCACCCCTAGAAAGGTCCTCTCGCACCGCTAGGGTGTACACGCACCCCAGTTTGGGAACCTCTGCGTTGATGTTATAAAAGTCGAACTCAGCCAAACATCATCGGTCGGGTGACAAAAGCCTTTAGCTTCCATTCCTAACAAAGAGAAGCAATTAATCAACCAGTATTGTTTGACAATAAGCCGCTAATGCATGCCCGTTTAAATTTTGAGCTGATCCCTGACTGATATTATAAATTGTCACAAGCCTAATATACCAGACTACTGTTAACAACAGCGGATCTGCGGGGAGGACCTCGATGTCTGTTTAAATGACAAAGGGCTTGAAAATTTCATTGCGCTTATTGCATTGTTTGACAAAGACGAAATCCTCTCATTAGCTGTTGAGTGCCTCGAGGGAATTCACTTAGTTAATTGACTCCAGGGCTGCCGGACGGCAGAGGATGGCAATAACAATTAGCACTAGCGACGAATGCTTTCTAAAATAATTATCCTAAAACTATTAGTATTTTTTTAGACAACTGCCTGACAAAATGGATGTCCGTGCGGTATATAAATTTATATATTTTTAGGATTTGTTTTTTACAGCCATCTGCAGCGACGACGTCTGGCGTGTGTCTGCGCCCAACGGGTAGGGTCTGTTTTGGCTCAGTCCTTTTCAGTCTGTTATCGTGGGAGATTTTGCTGTACCGTGGGCTGAGTTTTCAGAAAAATTCCAGCTCATTCTGTTCAAATCACGGATGGATAACTGCAAGCATGGTGCCTTTTCACGGCTGTGGATACCAGGAATGGGGTCCTTGTGAAACCACAGACCTTCAGCGTTTTGGACCTTTGTGGCTGCCTTTGCGCTGTTCGTTACGTCCCCTAATGGGTATAGTGGGCGCGAAAGCGTGAGCCCCTTACAGTCTTTATTATACGTAAAAGTACTATTTGCAAGTGGACCTAATATCTACCTTTCCTCTAAAGTGTAAACCTTGTCCGTATCAGGCCATGCTATATCTCTACAAAGGCTTTATCTTCGTAGGAATTAGTAAGAAAAAAGAACCCCTGTAGCAAAATAACACGGCCTGGTATCAATACGTTTAAATTACATCTTGCTGAATAAGCTAGAGAAAGCTAACTTCACCTTGAACCGACCACTCAGCTTTGCGCTTTCACAAACTCGTAGATTCAGTCTTTCTTTACGCGCCTCTTCGTCCTACAAGGCTGATTTTTGCATGCTGTCCTGGGCCACGGAAAAGCTACGTCCCGGCCTTATTTTCTTCTCTATTTTATGGCCCCACACAAGATCATAGCAGCACTTTGAATTTCTCCAGCAATGATTGCCTTTGTAAGGCTGCTACGCTCAGAGAAATTGCTGATGAAAAAATTCTTGGAGGAGATCCAGCCCAAGACGGGAAGATGCCCGAAGTATGAATGTAATTTGCGTGGCTAGAGCAGGGCAGGCTGAATAATCAGGTGTGTAGTTGTTCAACATTATTATTATTTTACTTTTGTTATCATTATTTTATGATACTCCTAATTGTTGCCCCTTAAGCAAGTAAGCATATGCTTTATTATGCTACGTCTCAATAGTTATACTTTTTCTTTTATGAATTCTGTCTCTCTTTTCTTATTTGCAGCTGAGCATTGCCTGCATTATTATTTTCATTACTAAGATCTGTCCTCGAGACAATCTGTTTATAAGTGCAATAAATATGCGCACTGAGCTTTGCATTTTGACAGTCAGTCATAGTTCTTAATACCATCTTTTTACGTCAATAATAATTCAATGTTAATGTATGGACTATAATTGTTAAAACTTCACGCCCGGAAGCACTTTGCAACACCGGCAAACCAGAACCGCTGCTGGTCTGGGCTTTTCTTTACAAAGTTCTTGATCTACCAATTTTCATGAAAAGAATCAGTAGCGGCGACGTAAGTAGCAACTCTACAAATATTTTTCATGCACATATAAAATGATTTCATGTAGTTCACTTCGAATTGAAACGACGACTTGTCCCTTCGTATGTACGTCATGCGTTTCAGAAGCCCTGCTCTGACTTGAAAAATTGTGTGTGGCTTCAATTTTGGAACACAGCACAAGAACGCACCTTGACCTCCGTTTCAATTAAACATACGGTTTTCTTTGGTCAGGGGTAAAATGCGAGCGCCCAACTCATATTCACAACCTGTGTAAAACGCGGCATCTCATTAATTCCAGTAATTAAACCCCAGAAACTGGTGCTTCGCTTTCCGGACCATAATTTCTGGAAATTAGACCCAGAAATTAGTGCTTAGCTTTTCAGTAGCACAGTCAACAGCAGGCGTCAGCGTGCGCTGATTTGCCCCTACTGGGCTCGGAGCCCCGCTATTGGGCCCAGCAACTGCGTTAATCGCGTTGATTTAGGTGCCTATAGCTCAGTTTTTAGGGGGACTTTTGAATTGGCAAGAGACGCATTGCGGTGTCGTTCTCTCTTCGGTCTTTAACAGCGAAATTTTTGCGGTTGACTTTTGCCCGCTGTCGCTGTTTGTTGGATTCTCTACTCTCGGCGCTGGCGGCCCAACCTATTTAATGTCTAACAGGAGATATTTGAAATGAATGATACGCCGCTGCGTAATCTTCTCTTCGGTCTTTAAGTGAGAAGATTTGGTAGTGACTTTCATCCGCTCTCACTGCGTGTTTAATCCTTTACTTTCGATCTTGTTATACTTTGTGTTCAAGTTTAGGGAGATTTTTTTTTTGTAGTGGTAAGAGACTCAGAGCCGTGTAGTCCTTTTCTTGGTCTTTTACAGTAATATTTTTGCGATGGTTTTCATCCAGTATGTATCGCCGTTATTTAACCCTTACGGTCGATTCTTGAGGCTTGAAGACTTTTGAAATGCATGACCGTGTGACCTGAAGTAATTTGCCCCGTCATTAACGATGATTTCTTTAGATAACGTACGTCCAATATTGCCGTTTTACTATAAATTTATACTCCTGGAAAAATATTTGACACAGCTTGTTACAAAAATGCATTGCCGTATAAAATTCTCTTCGGTTTTCGACAGTCTGACTAACCCCGTTCCGTGCTTTGTTGATTTAGCCCCTTCTGCTCTCATAATATGAGAAAGGTTCCCTTGAAATAGCTTATTTTTATGAAAGCCTTTGCATAGAAAAAGATGACTTTCCGATTTGCACTGTGGTCCCCTGTCGATCTAGAGCAAGAACATTTTTTTATCCTAATTTCGTTTTTCTACTCACTCATGATGGCAGCCTGTTTTGACTCCAGTCAGCATGTTACGAAGAATGTTTTACACAGGAGGGCTTATTGTTTAATGACGTATGTCGTTATATTAATAATCTCTTGCTATCTCTAACAGGTCGTTGAACGGCATTAATTTTGCTAAACGGTACTTTCTGTTGCACTGTATATATCCGATACTAATTTCAGAAACTCATTACCATTCGAGATTTTGTGAAACCTGCAGTTGTACTGCAAACACTCTTCCCATTTGAACCAAATACATGCTATATTTTTCAATGCATGGCTAACTGGAAGCATACATATTCGCGTCAGAATGAAACAGTCCTAAGTATACTGAAAATGTTTCCCCTCTGCTACCATTATGGATGAATGTGTTTCTGCCATAATATAACACACTAGTGGACCCGTGCGTGAAGAATTCACGCAATAACCTATATACGTTTGCGTAATGCCTCTAGGCCGGTGCGGAATCTCCTCTTCTCTTATTTGCGTCTTAATTTTCTTC
>LQNS02277999.1:1575918-1587602 GCA_001587735.2 Parhyale hawaiensis
AGATAGGAGAAAATTCAGATTTCAAAATGTAAAAAAAAGTGGGGTACCTTGCAATTTTTTTCGGCGAAAAAAAAAAGTTGGGTACCTTGCAATCTTTTTCTTCAGTATTAGATAGGGGAAAAATAGAACTAATATGATAGGAAGAAAATCAGATTTCAAAAGGCGAAAAAAAAGTTGGGTACCTTGGAATCTTTTTCTTCAGTATTAGATAGGGGAAAAATGAGGAAGCCCAAGAGACGGCGGCGGTATTGGTGAAGTGTTAATTTTTTTTGCCGTCATTTACAATTACGGCACGGGCCACTAGTTGTATATAAGCTAACCGGACAGGCGTCGCATGAAAGTTTATTAGTGTGCTTTACTCAGGATTTTGCTTCTGCCTTACGATATGGAAGTTAGGTACCTAAGGATGAGAGCACGACAGAGGATCAATTAAGAAAATGAAGAAGTCAGTGAAGATTCCGAAGATTCTGCGTATAGTTAGTAGGCAAACATATCAATTATTGCAGGAATTTTTTCACACATGAGTCCATTGAATGCAGATCTTGCTTTTCCAGCTTCTCCTGCCGTTCCAGTGGAGTCTGATATTCATTACTTCTTCTCTACATCGAAATTATATTTTCTTTTGGCTTACGATCCACACATTTGTAGAAAACCAGCGAAGAGTGGAGGAACCGATTTTTTCCGGTGTAGTAGACGTAGTAATTATTAATGCCAACTTTTTGGGAGCGAAAATTTTATTCTGCTGAAACTATCTCACTGTGTATTCTGAATACGCAGCAGAAATGAAATTCAGTGATGTTTCAGCGCTTACTAATACAGTTAATTTTTTTGTTTTATGAATTAATGGACATCACCAAGATCTTAGTTTTTATTGACCCATTAAACAACGATGGTCCAAGACGTCCAATCTTCCAGTTAATTTTTTGCATGTTATCTAAGGAAGGGAGAGAGTGTGTTGAAGATGAGTTGAAGTGTACTGCTAAGTAGAAATACCGCATCGCTTACGATAATTTGAGTTGGCCGTCGTGGCGTTTTCCTCTCTATTTTAATAAAGAAAGTACAATCAGTACAGGAGTGTTATCACAAATTTCTTGTGATGAATAAGAAGCAAGTCAAAGAAGATAAGATTCCGTACTGGCCTATATTAAGCAAATTTATTGATTATTGCGTGAATTTTTTCACGCGTGAGTCCACTAGAATAATAATCATTCAGGTACGTCCAAATAGGTTGGGTAGATATAAAAAATATCAGACGGCGCCTAATTATTTGTCAAAGGGACTGACTTAATAGGACCGTTTCCCAGCCCCAGCTTTTGAAGGTCTTGTCTTACTGCAGGTCACTGCACAATTTTAAAGTCAGTGACACCAAATTCATCTGTTAGATTTTGAGTAAAGGTTTTATTTTACGTTAAACGTAATAGTTCCGTTGTTGTTAATGCTAAATTTTCTCTACTGCTCAAGAAGAGATATGCACGTTCTCAGTTGTGCTGAAGTTTTTTCTATTGCTGACGGCTCATTATCTTTCGAACTCACAGACGTCTTCTTCTTCAAACCTTATGTATATTTTCTCTCTCCTGCAGGAAGGGATATACAATCCTTGCCAAAATGCTAAATTTTCTTATTGAACCTCAAATTCATTCGTTCATTCCCAGGTGAGGTGGATCAAATACTTGATTCGTAGTACTCGCAGAAGCGGATGTTACTCTCAGTATCAAATATATACATGATAATTTTGGAAATTTATATTTCTGGGACTATTGGAATAAAACTATGCATTGCTCCTGGTAAGCAATTAGAAATACTTTCTCATTAAACAGAACTACAGTTATAATTCCCAAGTCTGAACACGTCCGAAACTTGACCAACAGCACTTGATGAGAAAATTGAACTGGCGGCTAGTATTTTGACACCTTTATTTGTAAACTCTTAGCTGTGTTTACGAGAGTTTCACAAAACGTTCGAACGCCTAGCTGAGGATACACGTCTTTTGATTAGATTATGTATCGCACATACCAAGGTTGAAAATATCCCAAGTCTGGCCGGAGAGCATCTACCCGAGACCTGCGAGCCGCAGAGAAGCTGAAATATGAACTTGACTATTTCTTTATTTGATCCCTACCCGGGTCGTATCCAAGAGTACCTCGGGACAGTCTAATTTCCTTCCATCTATTAGCAAAAAGCGTGACACACACGGTTAGGGAATGTTTTCACTCACCTTATTTAATTTGAGGTAGCGCTTCTAACTTAATCCACACCGTCTGAACTAACATCCGCCGCTTAACCCTGTCTATCGTAACGCAGTCCGTCTCTAACGTGAAGCGTGGGTGACCCGTGAAAATTCGACGATTTGTTAATGCTCTCAATTAAACTGTGGTCACTAACCGCTATCACTTAACGAGTTACTACCTGCTCCAGGTAGAGTTTGTAGCCAGCCTCAAAATTTGTGTTATGTTCAATAGGAATAGATTAAGATAGGTTCAGTTCAGTTATAAATAGGTGTATAATGTCAGTTATTGGAATACATAGTAGACACAAATTTTAGTTAGACCAGATACTGCAGCATAGCGACCGGTACCATGCTATATTAAGCATCGTGAAGTTTGGAGCGGAAATGGTTTTAGCAACATCTACTGTTGAGAAAATGTAATGTAACGGTAGTCTTCCATGTGTAAACCTATTTCACCCTGAAACATGGATCTATACATTAATACGCTTGTATCTACGTGTGTGTATCACGCTCTTTACAAATAGATAGGCGTAAATTAGAGACTTGACTTCATTTCACCCATATCATATCTACGCTTTCGTTTTTCTTTACAAAAATTATACTCGCTTTGCTGGTAGCAGATGGCATTTCCTCATAGGGTCTGAGGCGTAGCCAAGATACGACCTGGATAAAGAAAACGAGTACTGTTGGGCATCTTTGATCTAAATTCATTTTTCGAAGAGAACATGCTGCTGGAAAACCATTAGCCAGTACAGTACAGTCTGAAAAAACGCAATGACATCTTCAGAACAAAAGAATACTCTACAGCGAATGAAACAATTGACCCAATCTATATTCGTTTATTGTATACTGTTTTGTATTGCATTAAACAAAGCAAAAAAAATGATGGGTTGTTGATCAGCAGTGCTCGCGGATTCCGAAATAGTGAGAAAAAATCGGATACGCCGACAAAATTCAGAACGTGTAACCTTATGGCGGGCTAAATTATCTGTAAACTGAGGGAAAAGAGCTTTAAAAAAATGTGTGGAAATAAAAGGAGAACATTGCACGATGTACCGTCGTATTTATATGTTTTTATCAAGACAAGACACAAGTGCGAATTCTCTGGTGAGAAAACAAATGAGTGATACAAAGTGAGAGCATTAACAAATCGTCGAATTTTCACGAGTCACCCACGCTTCACGTTAGAGACGGACTGCGTTACGATAGACAGGGTTAAGCGGCGGAAGTTTAGTTCAGACGGTGTGGATTAAGTTAGAAGAGCTACCTCAAATTAAATAAGGTGAGTGAAAACATTCCCTAACCGTGTGTGTCACGCTCTTCACTGATAGATGGAATTAAGGAAATTAGACTGTCCCGAGGTACTCTTGTATACGACCCGGGAAGGGATCAAATAAAGAAATACTCAAGTTCATATTTCAGCTTCTCTGCGGCTCGCAGGTCTCGGGTAGATGCTCTCCGGCCAGACTTGGGATATTTTCAACCTTGGTATGTGCGATACATAATCTAATCAAAAGACGTGTGTCCTCAGCTATAGGCGTTCGAACGTTTTGTGAAACTCTCATAAACACAGCTTAGAGTTTACAAATAAAGGTGTCAAAATACTAGCCGCCAGTTCAATTTTCTCATCAAGTGCTGTTGGTCAAGTTTCGGACGTGTTCAGACTTGGGAATTATAACTCAAACTTCCTGTGCAAGTGTGTGCTATTTCAAATGGACACATCGACGCATTCAGACGCGCAGATGTCGAAACTCCATTTTTTGCCCACTGCGCGGACACGGTATAGGCTTTCACGCTGTTACTGTTGCATCGCATTTCGTACCTTTGATGCTGCTACAAGTGATCTCATTGGCGTCCTCACACGGTCCTTATATTCCGTATTAAAGAAGAAAAGGATTTTTTCAGTGCCATGTTTCAGGGTGAAATAGGTTTACACATGGAAGACTACCGTTACATTACATTTTCTCAACAGTAGATGTTGTTAAAACCATTTCCTCTCCAAACTTCACGATGCTTAATATAGCATGGTACCGGTCGCTATGCTGCAGTATCTGGTCTAACTAAAATTTGTGTCAACTATGTATTCCAATAGCTGACATTATACGCCTATTTATAACTGAACTGAACCTATCTTAATCTATTCCTATTGAACATAACACAAACTTTGAGGCTGGCTACAAACTTCACCGGGAGCAGATAGTAGCTCGTTAAGTGATAGCGGTTAGTGACCACATTAATTAAACTGTGTCAGCCACTAGTGACTACATTAAATTGAGGCAGCGACTAGTGACCACATCAAGCTTTGGCAGTGACTAGTGACCATATTAAGCTGTGGTGCCGACTAGTGACCACATTAAACTGTGGCCGTGACTAGTGACCACATTAAGCTGTGGCCGTGACTAGTGACCACATTAAGCTGTGGCCGTGACTAGTGACCACATTAAGCTGTGGCCGTGACTAGTGACCACAACAAACTGCGGCCTCGACTAGTGACCACATTAAGCTGTGGCCGCGACTAGTGACCACATTAAACTGTGGTGGCGACTAGGGACCACATTAAACTGTGACCGCGACTAGTGACCATATTAAGCTGTGGTTGCGACTAGCCAGCAGTCTCGGTATCTCGAACATTAGGACTAATGTCTGTCCAGAGCCCAAATTGAAGCATTTGCTGATTTTAGAATAGCAGGCAGCTCAGAAACGAAGGTTTCGAGTTGAAACTGCGGCCCATGCTGTCTGATTCACTAATTGAAAATATAACTTGCTCATATCCTCCGGATCTATCTCTGATTTACCATGAAACGAGCTTTTTCGGAGCTGTGAATTTTTTCCAATCCTGAAAAACTCATCCCTTCAGTCATCGAGACATGCATTTTCAAGGCCTTGTATTTTCTATCTGCCTCGCTTAAAGTATTTGCATTCTTTGAATTACAGAGATTTACTCTTTTTTTTTTCTAATGTAAATTTTCTTCGTAAACAACAAAAGTTAACTAAAGACATCCATCCATTTCGAAACATTCACCCTTCTTGGAATAAAATAATCTCTCGATCTGCTGGTCGGGAAGTGAAGAATTTTCTCTCGTGTATCACCAAGTCCGAGAAGGAGGTGCCTCGCCGAGGTACGAATTCTTGCCACTCGTCGCACGTCGTGCCGCCGAAGATTATGGAAGTGCCACCTAAGAAACTGCTTTGATACACGAGGCCCTGGACTGGTTGATCGCTGCTGTGCTATCGTGCGTTCACATCCACCTCTCAGTGCCAGTTGTGGGGAGTGCGACGCACTCTGACTCCGCATCTGCGAGGATATTGGTGTGTGGAAGTAGAGGTAGAGGAGTTTAACCTACATAAAATGGCATAATTTAGATCTCCATTACCCGGAATTAAATTAAAATAAGAGGTAATTTATCGCGTGGTTTTAACACAGCCCACAACGCTCGCGTAGCGGGTCGGCCATATTGATCCGTGTCCGCTGTGGCAGGCAGTGCCAGTCCCATCCAGGCCCTCGCTGCCGCCAGTTCCGTTCCAGGCCTCGGGTCAGTCGGCAGTGAGCGTTCCGCATCCGCGTCCGGTCTTCGTTATTGTATCGATGGCACCCATGTCGGGGCTGTAACACATTCTCCAGTTATCTTTCCATCGAAACCTCCACCCATATCAAGAAAAAGTTAACTTTTATCAATATGGTTAGGTAAATAGATGGAATTGACGCTGCGGTACGAAGTGACAAGCTGGTTGGTGTTTACTAGAATGTTGGAGTTGCTGTGGCACTTCGTTATGACACGCTATTGACGGGCTGCGGCAATGGGCGATGTCTCTGGCTCTTGATTAAAGTTTGCTTCCAGCAACTTGGTCCCAAATGAGGCGTGCCCTGTCCATGTGAGCTTGCTTGTGTATGTGCTGTTTATGTTACAGGATACTGCATCGCACGTGCATTATTAAAAAAACACGAAACCAAGGGTGTGCTGACTTCAGGAAACACGTAGGGTTTGTAAAAAAACATGCGCCTTAGATTTTATGCGAGTGAATTTATGATAAATGTGAATGTATCACTTTTCCTCCGGAATTATCTTTCATCAGTTAAATTAGATAATTTACGTCCTTACAGTGCATTGCGAACGCCCGTCGTATCACACAGATGGCGTCGAATTATCATTGAAATTGACGACGTTCAGTGACGTAGTCGTCATCTCTTGCATATTTAGTATTATAGGCGTGCAGGTTTACGAAATTACCTTGCAACAAACTTATGATGACGTGAAAGCCTAATATGATATGAATATTGTTGCAGCTGTTAACACTCCTTAACCCATTACCGAATTCCTAAAAATGGTTTTGTGGAAAACCCATTATGGAAGTAACCATAACTGTTTACGTGCCTGGTAACGAGTTAAGAGAAGCAATAGGAAAAGATATTTGTATGTATGCAAAATATATGCCATGATTAGTGGTGAATGGATCATCTTTCAGGAAATTAACTAAAAACGTGACTTGACGAAAGTACTTAGATGGATTTTGTCTGCGGAGGAATGGACGGCATATGTACGGTCATTCATTTTTTTGAATGAACATAAACGTGAATGCATAATTTTAAATTTAATTACCTCCAGTATTCTCAAGGAGATGAGTGTTATTATTGTAAAAGTTATACATATAGCTACGATTTGTTGATACAACTATGGCTTGAATAAATTGATTTGTTTATAGATTGATTTCAATAATGAAATGGCAGAATGAAACCAGAAGATATTTCTAACGTGATCACTATCAGGTGAAGATCAGGGTACACTCTCAAGTAGTGCTACGCCTATCCTACGGTAGTTGAAAGGTCAAGTGGAGTGATCCACAGATGCAAATATGAAAGAAAGTTTTAATCCTAAATTTTGACGAAAACTCTCCAGTAACGGCTGACTAAGAGGTTCGGATCTTCTCAAGATTGTAGTTTCATATGATTAATATAAGTAAGTCAATGATAAAGTTTCGGTTATGGCTCGATGAAAATTACAGGATTTAAACAAGTTGTTGAATGAGTTATCCGTTAGACTGTGTATCGTACTATATGTGGGCTCATGTAGAACTGTCTTGCATCGTTTGAGATACTAGTAGAACTGCCCTGTTCAGTTTGAGATACTAGTAGAACTACATAGCACAGTTTGAGTTACTGGTAGAACTCCCTTGCACAGTTTGAGATGTCTACGTAGTCTAGCCATGAATAATATTAGTTGAAAATAAAAATCAAAAGATAAAATCAATCACTTTCATCTGAAACTTTTAGAATTTATTTGTTAACAACAGAAGAGAACTATGTGCATGGTTCTATTCAAAATGACCTTTTTGTATTCACAGAAAGCTCAATCTATCTGGCTATTGATCTGTCCATGTTAGGCACATCAATTTGAAATTTGTCCACTGCTGCAACGAGGGAGCGCTTAAGTGAGTCGAGATTTCTGTGTGATTTAGAGCAAGCCATGTTCTCCAATACTGACCACAGTTTGTAATCCAAAGGGTTCAGGTCTGGACTCCCTGATAGTCAATCATCGGACTTGATAAAGACGGGAACATTCAGGAAGAGCCACAGCTGAGCAACTTTTATGTATTGTTTACTGGAGCCGAATCCTGCTGCAAGTTCCATTCTTTTCCAATGAACATAGAACTCGTGAAGCACCCAACCTTATCTTCAAGAAAGTCATCAACGTACACCCAAGCTGTGGGTTTTATCTCTTTTTCACAAAAGTAAAGTGCCGTGATCCCACGATAGTACACCCCCATCATACCATCACTTTGGCAGGATGGTGACCTCTTTCAACCCAGAAGCTTCTTTGGCACAATGAGCATATACCGTACCATTTTTACGGTTGCAGCTCTTCTCTTCAGTAGAAATTTCCCCATTCGTGAAAAAAATATATTTCTGGGAGCTCCTCCTGCGTACATGATCATCAATAATTTGGATCTTTCCATTTTAATCCTCTTCAACGCCGGAGTTAACTGGTGTCCAGTTTATCTTCGATTAGCTCGCATCTTGAAGTCATTCTCTGATTAACATGAACATTGATCTTTATTATATTTCTATCATGTAGCCATGATTTTCCGATTCCTCTGCGGATTCCGTCTGATTCTGGCTACAACTGCTTCAATATTCGTGAGAGTCCTCACAGTGCGAGGACGACCTGACCGAAGCATGTCATCGATGGTCTCATGTTCCTCGAACCCTTTTATGGTGCAGTACACCAACATGTTGATGATATCAAGCGATTTAAGCAATTTGAAGATGGTACTCCTATTATGTCCTACCTTGTGAAGCCCAATGACAGTAATTCTGTTCTATTTGGCACTCTTATCCATTGTTAAATCTTATTAATATTGAAATTGATATTTGGAAATATATAGGTTAGTTCATGGTTATACAGGAACGCAGTTCTGCTTCTGTTTTGACAACCTCTGGTTAAATTAAAACAACTTGGCCCTGAAAAATCTGACCGTGATACGTTTTTTGTTGGTGTATAATTCTTTTACATTCAAGTGAAGCGCCACCAAGGGGCGTGAGCCCATTTCTTTAGCCGTCGTTTATACTCTCCTACTGTAGTTAAGTTTTGGGCGTAAATGCCGTAGACGATTGGAGAAAAACTTCCTTTTATGTTAGCGATGTGCTGCACGTCCTTCTTTGGCCTGCCCATCTAATTTAGCAGCGTATTTAAATATTGGGTGTAAATACCGTAGACGTATGGAGAAAGGACACGTTTCAGATTAGCATCGTAGTTTTATGATAATAAGAATGACAAGAGCTGAGATTAATGACATATTAATCAATTACTCAATCAATTCGTGAAGATTAGCATCGTGTTTCACGTCCCGATTTGCTAGGTGCTGGCTTATCATCTGCAATACATCGAAGTTAATGCTAACCTAGTTTATATGGGGCTGTTTTTCAATGTGATTGGTACCTATTGCTCTGGAAATTTCGGAAAGTGTGAGAAGGCGGTGGTGTCCCAAGCTGAGAAAATCATGAAAAGCGGGCTTAACCCTTTCTTTCATAGCGTGGTCTGGGAACATTTCCAACAGTTCTGTGCCGAAGAGCTAGGCAAATTGATTGGCGAGAGGAAGGGTTTGTGTTCCATCTTGGATAGTTCTTGGATCACGAACGATTTCCTGTGTTTGGATATTATATTTTTTACGGCAGCGATCATGAGATACTCCGGATAACTTTATTAGACTCACGGACAAAACTGGTCTAAAAACACTGAGAAATAACTTGGGATCATGCATTCTCAAGCTGGCCGCAAAAAGACGTCTCTTGTGTTAAAAAACAAAGCTACTAAGTTAGCATGTACCGAAAACCTGAAGTACTTCGTCTCTTAGGGCAACTTTGCCTAGCTGCTTTTCTTAAATTGCACAAAATGGATAAATGTACGAGTTAGCATGCAAGTCACAAACTTCATATATTACTCCTAACGTAACTTAGCTACTTTGTCTCATAAAGTGACGTTGCCTGGCTGGTTTCCCAAACTGTAAAAAGCCGACTGTGTCCAGAGGTTTTAATGGAGACCAAATACCCCTGGTTTACAGTACTCTTCCAGGCTGTTCCCCTCAAGACTGCATTGTGCCCCTAAGCGCAGACCTCCTTCATCAATGTAACCCCCACAGTTGGACGGATGCCAGTACTACCAGCAGCACTGCAGTACACCAGGCGGGCTGAACGCCCTTAAAACGAGACCCGCCAGCACTTATTGCGTGGGCAGTTATCTGGGACATGTAGCTGACATTGGAATAATTTGAGCCGGTACTGTTCTGTTTCGGGGATATGTAGTGGATATTGGAATAATTCGAGCGGACACTGTTTCTGGGACATGGAGTTGACAGTGAAAAAATTCGAGCAAGTACGGTTTCTGGGACATGCAACTGACATTGAAATAATTCGAGCCGGTACTGTTTCTGGGACATGTAGTTGACATTGAAATAATTTGAGCGGGTACTGTTTCTGGGACATGTAGCTGCCATTGGAATAATTTGAGCCGGTACTGTTTCTGGGATATGTTGACAGTGGAATAATTCGAGCGGGTACTGTTTCTTGGACATGTAGCTGACATTGGAATAATTTGAACCGGTACTGTTCTGTTTCGGGGATATGTAGTTGATATTGGAAAAATTCGAGCGGATACTGTTTCTGGGACATGTTGACAGTGGAATAATTCGAGCGGGTACTGTTTCTGGGATATGTAGTTGACAGTGGAATAATCCTGGCGGGTACTGTTTTTGGGACATTCAGTTGACAGTGGAATAATTTGAGCGGATACTGTTTCTAGGACATGTAGTTGACATTGGAATAACTTGAGCGGGTACTGTTTTTTGGACATGTAGTTGACAGTGGAATAATTCGAGCGGGTACTATTTCTGGGACATGCAGTTGACATTGGAAAAATTCGAGTAAGTACTTCTTCTGTGATGACATGCAGCTAACATTGGAATACTTTGAACGGGAACCATTTATTGTTAGCATCTGTATCAAAGCGAAGGCGAGGATGTGCAGTATAGGCGACATTCGAGGTCTGTGTTTGTCCGCGTTCCGTGAATAATGCCTCTCTGTTGAGGCTCAGTGTCTGCTACACTGTTGTTGTGAGAGGCTGTGCCATGTTGCAGGTTGTGTAGTCTCCGCGGCGACTCGAATGCTAGCATAGCCATTGACAATTAATCAGAAGGTCTCTCGCTACACGTTTGAGTAACAACATAATAAGAGATTTGACTTTGGAACTAGTTTCTTGCTTCAATAATAATTTTCCGGTAGCTATTCAATGGGCATTGGGTGAGTTCTAAGTATTGACGCTAGTTGAGATTACCCACTTGTTAGCCTATAGGCTATATGCGTTTCGCAAATACAGCATTCCAATGTGTTAGCCTTAATATTCAAATGTATAAACGCATTCCTTGTATCATGTGAGTTCAGGTCTGGCGGAAGTAGCCGCCGTCTTCAGGTGAAAAGCTCTCAGATAAAGAACGTAAAAGGTCGTATGCGACACCGTACAAAATGTGTCTAACCGCATTGCTTTTGCTTTTTGAGTGACAGCCAAATTTATTAAGGAACCTTACGGCTGGAACCTCCATCACTATCAGTAAAAGCTGTCTGTCGTAATCTGTAACCAGAGTTTCGGAGATATGTTAGTCTCATAAACGTACAGTAATTTACCGGCGGACTTCCGAACCAGTGTTCTAAATGAAGCCAGCAAGTCATAGATATTTGAAAGTCTTGCGCATTGAGGAATCAGCTTATTTGGTAGGCTACTTAGCCTTACTGTACCAATATTGTCTACTGCCGGTAAAATTTTACTTTCACTTACACATGTTTCTTTGGGTTTTTGTTGCTTTCAGTATGTTAATTGGGTCAATTTAAGACAATTTACATGAATAACGTTTCCGTCGCAAATGCTTAGTTTTTGAGATATTAGACTTTGAAGTTCCCATTGTTTTTCTA
>LQNS02277999.1:1632222-1650354 GCA_001587735.2 Parhyale hawaiensis
TACAGCGATAAAGTCGCTATGATATCACTTCCCTACCATTATCTGTGTCCCCTGTACAGCGGTACAGTCGCTATGCTATCACTTCCCTACCATTATCTGTGTCCCCCGTACAGCGGTACAGTCGCTATGCTATCACTTCCCTATCATTATCTGTGTCCCCCGTACAGCGGTACAGTCGCTATGCTATCACTTCCCTATCATTATCTGTGTCCCCCGTACAGCGGTACAGTCGCTATGCTATCACTTCCCAACCATTATCTGTGTCCCCTGTACAGCGGTACAGTCGCTTTGCTATGACTTCCCAACCATTATCTGTGTCCCCCGTACAGCGGTACAGTCGCTATGCTATTACTTCTCAACCATTATCTGTGTCCCCCGTACAGCGGTACAGTCGCTATGCTATCACTTCCCAACCATTATCTGTGTCCCCCGTACAGCGGTACAGTCGCTATGCTATCACTTCCCTATCATTATCTATGTCCCCTGTACAGCCCAACGCAGTCGCTATGCTATCACTCTCCAACCATTATCTGTGTCCCCTGTACAGCCCAACGCAGTCGCTATGCTATCACTCCCCAACCATTATCTGTGTCCCCTGTACAGCCCAACGCAGTCGCTATGCTATCACTCTCCAACCATTATCTGTGTCCCCTGTACAGCCCAACGCAATCGCTATGCTATCACTCCCCAACCATTATCTATGTCCCCTGTACAGCCCAACGCAGTCGCTATGCTATCACTCCCCAACCATTATCTATGTCCCCTGTACAGCCCAACGCAGTCGCTATGCTATCACTTCCCAACCATTATCTGTATCCCCTGTACAGCCCAACGCAGTCGCTATGCTATCACTTCCCAACCATTATCTGTGTCCCCTGTACAGCCCAACGCAGTCGCTATGCTATCACTCCCCAACCATTATCTGTGTCCCTAGTGTACAGCCCAACGCAGTCGCTATGCTATCACTTCCCAACCATTATCTGTATCCCCTGTACAGCCCAACGCAGTCGCTATGCTATCACTCCCCAACCATTATCTATGTCCCCTGTACAGCCCAACGCAGTCGCTATGCTATCACTCCCCAACCATTATCTGTGTCCCCTGTACAGCCCAACGCAGTAGCTATGCTATCACTTCCCAACCATTATCTGTGTCCCCTGTACCTCCCGACGCACTCCAGCATCACCTTCCTGTCGCTGCCAGCACGCCCTCTCACGGTTCATGTTGGTCGTATAAGATGATAGCTTCACTTTATCGAATCCCTCAGCTGGCAGAAGCTGAGATTTAGCAAAGGCTTGGCAAGACTCCGCCCGTGTAATGCGCCCCTTACTTTTGTCCAATGCCAGCCCAGTTTATTGCAAGCCCTGTCGCGGTTTTTATTTCTTCCGTATTCCTGCCGAGGCCGAGGCAGTAGAACGGATAAGTCGAGCCGGGATTGCGCTGGGAAGCCGTTTGCTGCTTCCCATTATTTTTCAGGCAAGATAAAATTTGTAGAAACTGCGTTTGAATTCGAAAATTGCTAAGGTTCCCAAAAGGCAGCATGACGCACCTGTATTGAAACAATACTCCTACTCGGAAATGTAAGGAATTTCTGAGATTCCCTGAATAGAACATTAACTGTTGGTACTTCAGTGTAGATGCACGGATCTAGTAACTCTACTAGATCCGTGCGAAGTGAGGGCCATATCTACCGCACCGCTTGTGCAGAGCACACTAGTTTTTGATAGTAAACAACACTACTTTCATATAAAACGTACGAAGCATATAACAGCCTGAAACATGCGAATGGAGGATATATGTTCAATTACTCTTACTCGTATAATTATACAGACTTATCGCAAAAGATTACTAGTTTTTGATCGACTTGTTAACATTTTAGGTGATACTTGAACGAGTGTTGATATTTCCCTTCTTATAGCTGCTAAGTGGAGAGTATGGAGGCAGCATGAGCAATCCTTCCTCCAAAAGTCAAGTCCCAGTACAATGAAGCCCCGTAAGCCAACCAGAAGGTTTCCCTTGGTACAGAGACGGGAGAGTTTTCTTTTTCCTCTTCTTTCCCCTTGCTGTTTCCATGCGCGTCGATTCTATGTGGGCATTTTTGTGCATCGGTTCCCAGTTTCTGCTGACATACTGCATGTCCCTTTCTTATCCCTATCTTGTTACACGGTACAGTTTTATCTAGGGCGGCTTAAACAACGTATTCACTAGCATTAAAGTAACGGGAACTGGCTGCACAGATGTAGCCGAAGGTGTAGCTATTGAAACGAAGAGAGTCCCCATCATACCGCTGAATGGCCCGCTGAAGTCGTTCTTTCACGGATATAGCAACCGGGGTTTAACCTACCGCTGTCAAGTGTGTGTAGTCTCCTTACTTGCCGTTTTACTACTCTTGTTATTGCTGTTGTACGCTTTAAGCGCTCTGCCAATGGTTCGACTGTCCTAATTTAAACCGATCGGTGCTGGCTAGCTGCAAAAGTTTTTTTTTTGTAGCAGTACAGTAGGATAAAAACCCTTATAAAACATAGCAGCCTGGTGTGAACAAGGTTAAGAGACCCGCTAATCTGGGGTGATCATACAGAGACTTATTGCAATCAGACGGTGTTACTTCACAGGGTTACCCGGTGCCACACCGTGTAGCGATGAATGCGACGTGTGATTGCAGTGCCCAAAAAGTGTTGCGGTGTTTACTCGGACACTTCTGGAAGAACCTCATTTTGGCTGTATTTTAATACAAAAAATTGAGAAAAATACGCGAAAGTGATTTAAATGCTAGAATTCAGCCAGTATTTCGCAGTTGTGTCATATTTCTTTTTTGTCAATCACAATGTCTACAAACAATTAAAGGTAATATTTGTGAGCAAAGGCAGCGTTACTCAAGCCCATAACCTTACTATATTTGAGATGTCGTTGGTGTCACCCGGTGTTACCCAATCGGTGTCGCATTGAAGGCGGGAGTAACACGAGTGACACCGAAGGCCTGATTACAACACGCCTCAGATGAGTGGTCCTTAGTTAGGCCTTCTGGAGATATTTATCTTCTTGCCCTCTCAAGTCAGGGGGCATAGGATGGGCCATTTGGTTAGGGTAGTTTAGGTTCGCCTATCCTATGTTATTGGGAGCAGCGTCCTTAGGGAAGCCTGTAGCTTACCTTAGCCATTAGCTTGGCATTCAGGACGTCTGTCTTTCGTGCCCACTTTGCTTCCTTCCCATCTCAAACTCCTACTGATATTTCTTCCATCTGATCTTCGTCTTCTTTCTCGACTTGCTGTTCCCATGCGCGTTGATCGTGTGTGGGAACGCCCTCGTGCATGGGTTCCACGTGTCCATCGTCGTTCTAAAGGTCCCTTTCTTCTTCCTCTGCGATATCACCTTTGTTGTGGAAACGAAGACTTGAACTTCCGAATATAATAATAATCTTGCCCTCTAGCATCTGTAGTGTTTCCTTGAAGCTATTGAAAATCTTTTACATTACTTTTGGTATTCATTCCATATATGTTCCATGTCCGTTCTTGTTCTGTTCTACATACTACACGTCCCTTCTTTATTCCTCTTGTCAGGACGCAGAGCAAATTGTAAACTGAGAGGCGCTAACCAGAAAAGCATTTATATTACTAACTTGTCGGCACGCAGCGAAATATTTTCGATGTCGAAGAACAGTTACTTGCACAAATTGAACATACCGTTGTGCTGATACGATGCATAGGCCGTTCAGATATTGCGAGGGTGCAGCAAACTTGCATAATAAGCTGTGCAGCTGCATGGAATGGCTGACAATGTGCTGCTACATGGAATGGCTGACAATGTGCTGCTGCATGCAATGGCTGACAATGTGCTGCTGCATGGAATGGCTGGCAATGTACTGCTGCATGAAATGGATGACAATGTGCGGCTGCATGGAATGGCTGATATTCATTGCTCGGAAGTGCAGATAATTGCTGACGCCTGTCAGCATAGCTATCCTATGATAATGAGTGAAACAATGGCGGGCAACTATCATTGATGTGGCCATTGCTCGTCACTAACATCTTTTTAGTTCGGAATTAATATCCAGTAGCGGCCTAAATACAAGAACAGCCTTATCTTACAGTTCATCCTGATATTGTGCGGCGTACGCTTAATTTTGACCTAGAATAATAATTTTCTCGTAGTAGAATTAATTAACTGGGGGCCTAATTTTCAGTGAATACTCGTATTGTGCGCCATGCACGTGAAATAATTGAAAATGTTGTCTAAAAGCGAAGTCAATTGTATAGATGATGCGAGTGTTGTTCATTAATAATAATTTTGTATCTTTTTTCTGAGAATTAAAATCTACTGCCTTAATTTCTGCAATAGCAGCTCAATATCTAGGATAAATTAACTTGTGTGCCACAATTTAGGTTACTTGTGAATGACTGACAGACAAAACAGTATACCGCACCCCTTGAAAGGTCCCTTCACACCGCTAGGGGGTACATGCACCCCAATTTGAGAACTCCTGCGTTGATGTTATGAAAGTCGAACTCAGCCAAACATCATCGGTCGGATGACAAAAGCCTTTAGCTTCCATTCTTAACAAAGAGAAGCAATTAATCGACCAGTATTGTTTGAAAATAAGCCGCTAATGCATGCCCGATTAAATTATGAGCTGATCCCTGACCGATATTATAAATTGTCACAAGCCTAATATACAGACTACTGTTAACAGCAGCGGAGCTGCGGGGAGGACCTCGATGTCTGTTTAAATGACAAAGGGCTTGAAAATTTCATCGAGCTTATTGCATTGTTTGACAAAGACGAAATCCTCTCATTAGCTGTTGAGTGCCTCGAGGGAATTCACTTAGTTAATTGACTCAGGGCTGCCGGACGGCAGAGGATGGCAATAACAATTAGCGCTAGCGACGAATGCTATCTAAAATAATTATCCTAAAACTATTAGTATTTTTTTAGACAACTGCCTGCCAAAATGGATGTCCATGCAGTATATAAATTTATAGATTTTTAGCTTTTATTTTTACAACCATCTGCAGCGGCGACGTCTGGCGTGTGTCCGCCCCCAACGGGCAGTGTTTGTTTTGGCTCAGTGCTCTTCAGTCTGTTGTCGTGGGAGATTTTGCTGTGCCGTGGGCTGATGGTTTTCCGAAAAATTCCAGCTCATTCTGTTCAAATTACGGATGAATAACTGCAAACATGGTGCCTTTTCACGGCTGCGGATACCAGGAATAGGTCCTTGTGAAACCACACACCTTCAGCGTTTTGGACCTTTGTGGCTGCCATTGCGCTGTTCGTAACGTCCCCTGATGGGTACAGTGGGCGCGAAAGCTTCGGCCCCTTACAGTCTTTATTATACGTGAAAGTACTATTTGCAAGTTGACCTAATATCTACCTCTCTTGTAAAGTGTAAACCTTATCCGTACCAGGCCATGTTATCTCTCTACAAAGGTTTTTTCTTCGTAGGAATTATTAAGAAAAAAGAACCCCTGTAGCAAAATAACACGGCCTGGTATCAATACGTTTAAATTGCATCTTGCTGAATAAGCTAGAGAAAGCTAACTTAACCTCTCACCGACCACTCAGCTTTGCGCTTTCACAAACTCGTAGATTCAGTCTTGCTTTACGTGCATCTTACGTCCTACAAGGCTGATTTTTGCATGCTGTCCTGGGCCACGGGAAAGCTACGTCCCGGCCTTATTTTCTTCTCTATTTTATGGCCCCACACAAGATCATAGCAGCACTTTGAATTTCTCCAGCAATGATTGCCTTTGTAAGGCTGCTACGCTCAAAGAAATTGCTGAAGAAAAATTCTTGGAGGAGATCCAGCCCAAGACAGGAAGATGCCCCAAGTTTGAATGTAATTTGCGTGGCTAGAGCAGGGCAGGCTGAATAATCGTGTGTGTAGTTGTTCAACATTATTATTATTTTACTTTTATTATCATTATTTTATGATACTCCTAATTGTTGCCCCCTAAGCAAGTAAGCATATGCTCTATTATGCTACCTCTCAATAGTTATATTTTTTCTTTTATGAATTCTGTCTCACTTTTCTGATTTTGCAGCTGAGCATTACCTACATTATTACTTCATTATTAAGATCTGTCATCGAGACAATCTGTTTATAAGTGCAATAAATATATGCACTGAGCTTTACATTTTGACAGTCATAGTTTCTAACACCATCTTTTTACGTCAATAATAATTCAATGTTAACGTATAGACTATTATTATTAAAACTTTACGCCCGGACCACCACGGACAGACAGTAAACCCAAATGGAGCACTTTGCATCACTGGGAAACCAGTACCGCTGCTGGTCTGGGCTTTTCTTTCTTTACAAAGAATTAGTAGCAGTGACGCAAGTAGCAACTCTTTAAATATTTTTCATGTACATATAAAATTTTTTTCACGTAGTTCATGTCGAATTGAAACGAGGACTAGTCTTTTCGTATGCACGTCATGCGGTTGAGAAGCCCTGCTCTGACTTGGAAAATTGTGTGTGGCTTGAATTTTGAAACACAGCATAAGAACACACCTTGACCTCAGTTTCAATTAAACATACTGTTTTCTTAGGTCAGGGGTAAAATGCGGGCGCCCAACTCGTAGTCACAACCTGTGTAAAACGCGGCATCACATTAATTCCAGTAATTAAACCCCAGAAACTGGTGCTTCGCTTTCCGGACAATAATTTCTGGAAATTAGACCCGGAAATTAGTGCTTAGCTTTTCAGTAGCACAGTCAACAGCAGCCGTCAGCGTGCGCTGATTTGCCACTACTGGGCTCGGAGCCCCGCTATTGGGCCCAGCAACTGCGTTAATCGCGTTGATTTAGGTGCCTATAACTCAGTTTTTAGGGGGACTTTTGAATTGGCAAGAGACGCATTGCGGTGTCGTTCTCTCTTCGGTCTTTAACAGCGAAATTTTTGTGGTTGACTTTTGCCCGCCGTCGCTGTTTGTTGGATGCTCTGCCCTCGGCACTGGCGGCCCTCCGTCTTTACTGTCTAGTGGAGATATTTGAAATGAATGATACGCCGCGGTGTAATCTTCTCTTCGGTCTTTAACCCTTTGCTTCCTGAAATGCAGATAACGTTTTTTTCACCTTTTTGTTAAATTTATGAAAAATAGGTTAGTTAAACACATATTTGGGAAAAAATTTAGTTTTACTTGCAAAAACAGTATTTTTTTGCATCGGCTACTACAGATGCCGTCAGTGTCTTGGGTAATTTTCATGATGCATAGCTTTTGTGTAGGGAAAAATAGAGAGTGGCATATGATGATGCCGTCAGGAGGCAAAGGGTTAAGTGAGAAGATTTGGTAGTGACTTTCATCCGCTATCACTGCGTGTTTAATCCTTTACTTTCGGCCTTGTTCAACTTTGTGTTCAATCTTAGGGAATTTTTTTTTGTAGTGGCAAGAGACTCAGTGCTGTGTAGTCCCTTTCTTGGTCCTTTACCGTAACATTTTTGCGATGGTTTCATCCAGTATGTATCGCCGTTATTTAACCCTTACGGTCGATTCATGAGGCTTGGAGACTTTTGAAATGCATGACCGTGTGACCTGTGGTAATCTGCCCCGTCCTTAACGATGATTTGTTTTAGATAATTTACGTCCAGTATTACCGTTTTACTCTAAATTTATACTCCTGGAAAAATGTTTGTCACAGCTTGTTAGAAAAAATGGATTGCCGTGTAAATTTCTCTTCGGTTTTTGACATTCTGACTAACCCCGTACCGTGCTTTGATGATATAGTTCTTTCTGCTCTAATAATATACGAAGGCTTCCCTAGATACAGCTTAGTTTTACGAAAGCTCCTGTATAAAAAAGACGACTCTCCAATTTGCACTGTGGTCCCCTGTCGATCTAGAGCAAGAACATTTTTATGCTAATTTCGTTTTTTTACTCACTCATGATGGCAGTCTGTTTTGACTCCAGTTAGCATGTTGCGAAGAATTTCTTTTACGCGGGACAGCTTATTGTTCAGTGACGCATGTCGAAGTAGTAATAATAATCTCTTGTTATCGCTAACAGGTCGTTGAACTGCATTAATTTTGCTAAGCGGTACTTTCTATTGCACTGTATATAACTGATACTAATTTCAGAAACTCACTACCATTCGACATTCTGTGAAACTTGTAGTTTTACAGCAAACACTACTCCCGCTTGTACCTAATGCATGCTTTATTTTTCAGTGAATGACCAACTGTGAAAGCATACATATTCGCATCGGAATGAAACAGTCCCAGGTATACTGAAAAAGTTTCCCCTCTGCTACCATTATGGATGAATGTTTTTCTGTCATAATATAACACATGGCTGTCATTTGGCACTAATGCTTTGTATCAATGTAAAATTGGCATTCCAAGTTATATAATTAGAGGCAGAATCAGTCTTATCATTGGGTGTAAAATCAGCATGTGTGTACATATGACAATCTTACGCTTCCAACAGAAGTTAACTTTCGGTGCGGCCCCTAGTACCAGTATTGTGATTAGCTACTTATTACTTTTAGGCGGACATGGGACCTTGGATCTCAGCGTTTACCAGCCTGACAACAGCCCAGCTATTACGAGAAGCTCGTCCCCTGAAGTAAATTAAATGTTTGGTCAAAAGTCCGTAGAGTATCATTCATATCGGGTTGCACTTCATAATTATGTGCTCGTGGTAAGAATGGGAATAAATGCTAGTACTAGTTACAGCATGACTTTAAAACCACAAAAGAGAGTAAGGTCACGTCTTTAATTATTGACATAACTAGTGTCCCGAGCCGTCATTGTAAATGACGGCATATTGGGTTATTGATGACTGGTGCACGTGTGCGATAAATGACGGCAGTAAGTTAGCCCTTCAGGAAAATCCCCGTTGTCTCCTGTGCTTATTACTGTTCAGAAAGCTTCTTTATTGAAAATTCAGCATTCTGCCTAAGAAATTGGCTATATATATATATATATTTTTAGTGGCCCGTGCCGTCATTATAAATGACGGCAAAAAATTAACACTTCATCAAAACCCCCGCCGTCTTTTGGGCTTCCTCATTTTTCCCTATCTAATACTGAAGAAAAAGATTCCAAGGTACCAAACATTTTTTTTCGCCTTTTGAAATCTGATTTTCTTCCTTTCTTATTAGTTCTATTTTTCCCCTATCTAATACTGAAGAAAAATATTGCAAGGTACCCCACTTTTTTTTACATTTTTATATCTGAATTTTCTCCTATCTTATTCCCATAGAGCGTGTCAGGAAAGATATAAATAAATAAATAAATAAAAACACAACGTGAATTATTATATAGTAGATATTTCGGAAATCGATAATTAATACGAAAACAATGGTTACCAATTCACTGCATTTCAAATAGATCGGATTTAGGCTTGATCAAATCGATATGATCTTCAACAATAGTTTCACAGCTCAATAGTTCTCAGTTAACATGAGTTAACTACTCCAAGTCGATTCAACACATGACTGTTGTGTCTAGCTGCCTGTATTTTGTGCTTCACCCTCGCGTAAGACTTGAATCAGGGACAAAAAAAAAGTAAATTAACAAATAAAAATAAAACCATGTATGCACTGTAATGCTCTAAATAATTAAATTCATATTAATTGTACAAAATAAATAAAATATTAGAGGCAGAAAGATGAGTTCAAACTATTTAATTGATTTTTTGAGTATCTAAAGTTTTTATTGAATTTGCGATGAATGCAACGGTAAGACTTTATTTATTCATTGCACAAAATGCGTCCCCCCGATCCAAAATTTCACGCCACTGAGGTTGCAGTATCTGTATTCGCGAATAGCAAGGTGAATTTATTCCTCGCTTTCTGGAAACTGGAGAAAAGTTTCTATTTACGTTAAAAAGACACACACACTCGTGGGTTTGAGTGGCGGAGATTCGGGGGCGCCCCTGGTCTCTGAGGTTCGTAAAATGGAGCCTTAATGCGGGATTCTCTCTTATGAAATTGTGGCGAATCTTCCCAGCTACCGCTCCGTAAACACTTCCCGAGGCTCTTATCCGTCAAGTATTAAGTACTTTCTGCTTTAATGAGCTCGAGGAAATATTGCGATGAGATCAGCGATACTGAGGCGCTCTTATATAGTGACTCTTGCGGGGTGAACTATGGGTATTTTCTGCCTTTATGAGCTTGAGGACAAAATTGCACTGAATTCAGTGATGCTGAAACGACTGTTGTTGTGTGAACGATGGGTGTTTTCTGCCTTATGAGTTGAGGAAATATAGCAAAGAATTCAGCGATGCTGGAACGCTGGTATGTAGTGACTGTTATGGGGTGAACTATGAGCATTTTTTGCCTTTATGAGCTTAAGGAAAAAATTGTATTGAATTCAGCGGTGGGGTGGGGCAACTATCGATTTATTTTGTTTTATGGCCTTAAGGAAATATAGCAGAGTCCAGCGATACTACAACACTGCTGTTATTTGACTGTTATCGGGAACAGTAGAAGCCGTTTACTTTAGTTGATGTTCAAGAAATATTTCACCAACATTTGCGATAGTAAAACACTGCAATAGTATGACTGCAATTGATTACCTCTACTCATAGACATTTTCTTATTTTATAGAGTATGTGAAAAATAAATCGTTCGGAGGTGCATGGATGGCAATGTTTACGTTTGTCTTGCTTAAAAGTATTTGAAAATTGTGCGTGGGTTCTTGGTTGTTTTTTTCTGAATGGAGTCTTACAAAAATATAAATTTAGCTAGGGTAGCCCATCGTCAAAAGTGACGGCAAAGAAATAGCATGGGCAGTTCTTCATTTTTTTTTATCGTGGCAGTGACTGAGACCACAGATTTATGAAGACCCTGATGATCAATTGCCATTGGCGCTTGAGCTTCTTCTCAAAACAGCTGTGACGTCATCGGTGCCATTTGTGTCAAGGAGGAGTCATCAGCATTGCTGCTGTTTACCCTTTCATAGCGAGCAGGAAGAATATTTGTTGATGGTGCGTAACTCAAAAATCTGAACTAATAAGTTGTAGATGTTGCCGAGAAAATTTTATTTAGATGTATAGTACGTCTTAGAAGTTGCGGACTGCCAGGATGTTTATTTCGGATGGTATTGTTTTTAGAAAGCCTCTCGATATTGCTTTGATTTACCTCAAGGCTTGGACTCATAAGGCATCAGCAAAATTTCGCACGACTGCAGCTATTCAACATTAAACCAGCATTGCACTAATGCTCAAAGCCGATGATTTCATATACGTACAATTTGTTAATCCCTCGCATAAAATTTGCCTCCTCTTAGGGGGTTGGCCCTCAGGGGCATATTCTTGCTGGCCCTTTCCCTGCCACAATATACATGGGCCTCACTAACGCAAGGACTGTCCCGAGTGCCTTCTCCGCAAGGGATGTTGCAGCTGGCCGCAGTTGCTGCTGAAAAGGTTGGTTTGTAAGATTAGGTAGGTTCTCTATACTTCCCTTTCAGTTTCATGCGGTGGGCTGTCGATCGAGATAGCCGACCTAGTCAGTTAGACTTCTCTACTCTCTCTCGTGTGGAAGGCCTCAAATGGGGCCGTCCAATCGAGTGTCTTTTTTAATTCTTTGCGCCTTTTTCCTGAGAGTAGTAGGGCACTGAGCCAACCGAATTTTTTCGGCAGGAATGCCGAGATAAAATATTCCTACTGATAAAAAGCGTTATATTTTTTCAGTTGAGCTTCACTCTTGAATTTACTCGCTGCGTCTAGGGTGGTAAAACACTGGATCTAATAATAATATTCGTATGTGGTTGTGTTTTGTTGTGAATGGTTTGCTGGATATTATTCTGTCTGCTTATTTTGTAGGAATATTGCTCAAAAAGACATGGACTGATCTTCACAAAATTTCGCGGAGCTGTTAGAAAAGTTAAGAGGAACAGAATATCAAATTTTAGGGATAATCCATCAGCCTGTTTGTCTCTCTGTCAACTATTCTTTAATATAGCATCTCGTGGTTCGGCGAAGATGTGCGTTTTCGGAACGTAGCTCTAGTTTACAATACCATCGCTGCAGACTGAAATACATCCTCCCGATCTCCCGTGCAATGATCCTCATTAGAGTATGGTTTGCACAGGCCTACCGAACAGCGATACAGATTTATTACTTTGATGATGAGTGACAATGGACTCTCATTCCTTACATAATATGATTATCACTACAAATACATTATGTTGATAACTGACATGTGATGCACCTATCCCCCAAATGATGACATTATTAGCGTTAGGTAAATTGCACTGATGACCGCTATACAATACACGGATCCCCACACAATGATAACTACTACATAACTCACGGATCACAACACAATATTAATACAATCATAATTACGGCAACTGATAAAATGAATCTACAAGGCACAGATCCCCCGCACTCGCTATTGTGTTCCTCTCCATTTCCTGACGCAGAAGTTGCCGTAATGGCGGCCCCCTAACTTACCAGGCCATTTCCTCCCGCACCCTGTTTATATGAAGGTATGTTCCTCCGACCCCGACTCTCCGTACCACCTCCCCTCCTATAGCTGCTGAGTCTATACGCTTCCCCTACTTACTGAACGCTGGAGTCGGCTTGTTTCACTCCGGGGGACGAATTTCCATGTAGCATATCATTCTATTTTGATCTATGACGCTAATTGCATCACTAGGTTAGGTGAAAGTCTTTGCGGTCGTCCCATACTTTGTAAACTTTGCAGGGTGTTTGCCTGACTCCGATACACAATTTTTCTATGTGGCGAATTTTATTGCTTGCTTGACAGAGTTACACCGAGCTTTTTATAATAGCTCTTGTCTATTTCGCGTACAGTCTTTAATATCCTCGAGATAAAATTTTAGGCCATCTCTCGCTGCTTGCCGGACTCCGGCGCGTGCTTGTCGGAATTTACTGGACAATATTCTTTGCAGTCCAGTGTGAACATTGCGAATTTTACAGAGGGTTTCTCTAGCTCCCAGAAAATTGTCTGGGAAAAATACTTTTTGAACTCGTTCTACAACTCACTTGTCTGAATCCAAAATACAGCATGATCTATAACTTTAATATTTACTGCCCCGGCTGTCAAAAATGCTGGCGCAGAATGCGTAATGTTACAGTTGTGATTGTCATACTTTGGTGACTAATTTGATTATGAGAGATGCCTTTCAATTGTCCACTTAAGGAAACAGACGTGATAAGCGCAACCTTTTCTGTCCTTCTGTGTCATGCAGAAAAAAAGTAATTCATTTTTAGGAAGCACTCAGTCATCACTCATATCATAAATTTCCGCTCCATATTAGAGACAGGCCATTGTATATTATTTGAAATTTTTCCTGGAAGCGCGGAGCTGTTTCATGAGAGGCATAAACCATGTCAGAAAAGAATTAATTGCTGCACCAAAATCCTCGTTTACTTCGCCCATCTTTGTATATTACTCAATCTGCGGAATGCTTTGCCCTTCGTTCCGTTGATCATCTACTTCATTTGCGTGTAAACTTAGACTAGCTCAGATTTGGGTGTAGGGAGACACTAGAACAGTTTGTACGAGAGGACTAGAAGAAGCTATAGATGGCCCAATAGTTTGAAATTCAATATTGACAGAACAAGTTCATTCAAATACGAGGTTACTTTACCTTTACCATTATTTTACCATCATCTGTAACCTGGTCTATTTTTCATTGGCCGGGATCCATTTTCAACAGAGCATAACAGGATGGCCACAGTCTTCACCTTGGACTAATTTTCTTTAGTTTTCTTCAAGCGTGAGAAGAAAATGGGCAGATAAACAAGTAACTACACCTTGGTCTTCATTACAGAGCTAGATTCTACCTAATACATTCTCGAATTAATCGACACAATTCCCTGCATGGAGCAATTGGTTTCAAACTGCTGCTGTACTGGAGTATAAGCGAGGCTGTCTCGGCTACAGTACAGTGTGTGTCCGCTATGTCCGTCCGCGTTGTCTGTTCAGGGATTAGTCAAGGTTGTGTCTATAGGCCTTGATTCGAGTCTTGCTATACTGTTGTGAGGTTGTACTATTCTTTAGGCTGTTGGTTTAGATGAAAATCCCATTTATTTTTCAGTCTAGTGCCTGCAAAATAATTTATTAGTATTTCGCTTAGTTAACGGGATTATCTTTACGAACATTCCCTCTGCTTCTATGTTTCATATTATCATGCGCAATTCCTCAAACACGTAAATTTATGTAGCTTCAATGCTGTCGCGGATATTGCACACTGCACTTGTTAATCTGTCGCTAGCCTAAAGGTGAATTGTCTTTCATCGCTTGCGAGTAGCTTAAAGGCACATTATGGTTGTCGCTGTGCTGGTATAAAACACAAGTAAAAGTCGGCAATGAATCTTTCAAGCTACCCTATTGACTTAGCCTGTGACTTCCCGACAACAGACCCGCAGTAAATATAATAGCCAATTTTTCACTCTTAATTCTCTGAAAATTGCGATCCCTGAAGCAGACGATCGATGGGAAGAACTTGTAAGGCAATTCGGGAGCGCACATTGGCTCATCTCGCCCTGATGCCGTCGCCAGGATGTTATTGTCTATCGGGTCCCTTCCTCTTCCTTACCAGAGGTCGCCCCTGGGGCTGGCGGCCGTCTCGTCCTCAATATGAGGCGCAAATTAGCTACTGCCTGGAGGCCCGCCCGAGTCTCAGACGCATGTTGCTTGGCGCTGGTACTCTTTGTAAGTAATGTCCAAATTGCAAATTTGATGCATTGTAAGTAATGTTGAAGGTGCATATTTGATGCAAATCTTATTCTCCATGGCAGTTTGATACTGGAATTAGCTGCCTACTGCAGAATAGAGATGGTTTTATACGTCTATTGATCGCATCTTAAACTGTCGCTACTATGTCATCTAAGTTTCAGCGCCCGTATGTATCCATGGCACTGTGATGTAGGACGTAACTATTTACCGTGCAACTGATCAATTTCACTTCTGTAATGCTTCCTGCGAAAACGTTTTCAGCCGCCGGGCAATAAGTTAAGGGCCCATGATTTGATAGACAGAGCCTCAGATGTAAAGTATGTTTACTGTAACAGATGTCGTTGTTACTTTTTAGTTTGAGCCCGAACCTCCCTATCCATGACATAATGAGCCTAATAGAGTAGGGAATAAGGAACATGTTGCCTGTCAAGCAAAACTAGAAACCCATGCAGTAATTGTAATATTTACAGCATCTTTAGTTTGGTGTTTAGTGTTGCATGTTTTGGATCAAATTTTCTATGTTGTTTCGCAATTGTTGATAACTGATCAATCCATTTCAATTTGACGCTAGTTTTTACTTTGCAGCACTATGCTTCGCTCTGCTTTTCGTATTATACATTATAAGCGCATTAGCTATTTGTAGATCTTATTGCAATCCTTACCCTTACCAACGCTCTAAATATCAACAACTTCCTGTGGACGACGCTTCATTTATTACGTAACCACAAGGAGGACAGCTAGTGAATGAATTCCATTCCATCCATACCAGGCGCTTGTTTTAAGTATTTTCACCCCATGTTTACTGTGTCAATGTTTCCTATACATATTATTCACCTTGCTATTGTTGACGTTCTTTCACAGTATTGTACAGTATCAGAAAAGTCGCATAACCCCAGCTTTTATTTGTTCATACTACCAATATTAAGTAACAGATTCTGCTGTACAGTACGTGGAAATCATTGCGAACGACAATACCAGGTCCTGTCCCTGAAGCGCTGGAACGGTACTGTTCCTGGAGCGCTGGAACGGTACTGTTCCTGAAGCGCTGGAACGGAAATGAGCTGCTCCTGATAAGAATCTGCTCTGCGCCGCCACGCAACTCCGCATAAAGAGGAAGTTGGAGCACAAAAGAATGTTGCAATGATATTTTTTTACACAGAAGGTACACGTCGCAATTTTCCATCTGGTTTTTATGCCGCAACGGATTTTTATTTTATACGTAACGCGCTGCTGCATCTTTTGTGAAGAAAATGTTGCTGGGGGTTCGTCCGCAGAAGAACTATGCTCTGCTGGCATGCACTTCCTCCTACGCATTGCAAGTTTTGCAAAATATTCCTAAATCGATTGCAGTTCAGGTAGCTAGCGCATTGTACATCAAACTACTATGTACTATGTAATATCCAAATGCCCATCATAAGAATTAATAAATTTTATTCTTATATTATTATTAATATTGTTGAATGGGGCTGAGATTCTATACCTACATCTGTTGCACGGCACACATTGGAATATTCTTCTTGAAGGTCCTCTACAACTGGTTACCAATGATTGTGCTTCGCAAAGATACGCGTGACAGTGCTTATGCATGCAGCGAGAAAGAGAATATGTTGTCTATCGTTCTGGTGGCCTCGTGTTCCTGAATTTATGTATTACGCTCCATGTCATGATTTCTGGCCAACCGTGTTGGTAGTTTTATCAAAGCTAGGCGTGACGCGAATGATCTTTTTTTATACCCCACATTCGTGCTTGTGATAAAAATGTGTAATCGGAATCTTTATCCGGATTGGACGCTCTAAATTTTCTGCTGAAGGCTTTATTTTTTCCGAAAAGTACCTATAGCTGTTGCCTCTTGTTCTTCCCATTGCAGTTCTTGACGAAAATAATATGTGTGGTTGGCTACTCCGGGAGGGTGAAACGCGAATTAGTTTCAGTTTCACGCCTTTCCTGCTTTTTACCTCGCAAAACACCAATGAAATAGTTTCCAAAACTGGTACGGCGTATTCGACGTAGAGCACGTCGCACTGCTTGGGCGCACGCGAAGAGAAGGTGTGGCCGGGAGCTGGAAGAGGACTGGAAGCGAGGTGTTGCCTCCGGTGTCGTTTTCTCTCCAGTTGGCCGAGGGGGAGCGGCTTTATGGGCTTCAAAATTCTAGGTCTCCCCTCTACTTCCATAGCAGCCGTAGGCCTACATGCCTGCCTCCAGTTCCGCTTCCCCTGCAGGCCAAGCGGTGGGCCCAGGTCTTCGGTCACCGCTATTACACCTTACCGAGTCTTGCTGTATTAAGGTCCATAAATTCCGCCTGTAATTGATATTGAATCTCCCCCCACAGCTGCTTCTGAGACCCTCGTATTTTGGGTTATTTTGCAGCGTCCATTTTACTCCCGTGCATATTGGAAGTCTCCGCCGCGCTTTAGATGCTAATACCAATGTCGTATTATTCTCGAGCAGCGTTCATTGTATATAAGACTGCGCAATTTGCTGAGTTATTCCGACTCGTTGTATTGTAGTGGGAACGGCTCCCTATTTCGCTGCACTCATTCTTTGCGATGGGAGCAGTTACCGGAGATTGATATTCCCTAGAAATGGTGAATTATAGCTAATGCACGGAAGATTCATAGAACAGGCAATATTATGTTACGTGCAGTAACGTCGGATCCCTGGAATCAATAATATAAGGTACTGTAGGTCTCTAAAACCTGAAAATAATTTCAGCTTGTATAATGTAATGAGAAAAGGAGAAATATTTGGCTGATCTCAATAATCTGAAGTAATTTCAGCATGTAATATTATAAGAAAAATATTGCAGTAGCTGGCACATCGCTGCTGTTAGTAAAAGGGAAAAAGGGGCCATGCTAGGCTATTTTTTGTCAAAGTATTTATTACATCACTATATATGATTCAGCTTCACACGAGCCATACCTATGGTTGTTTACAATACACGCGCGTATTTGCAGATCACTTCATCATAGCCTCGATGCCTAAGAGCTGATTTTTTAAAATATGGATGTTTATTCATGCCATGTTATATCACTAGATTGCTATCTTGTTTTTGACAGCCATTCAGCTTGTTTATGACTGTGCGCTGCATATGTAGAACGCATTAATTTGCATACGCAATTTACGTATGCATCAGTTCTCAAAGAGCTTGTTTGTGCAAGTCTTCCTCGACTGCAGCGTGGGACGGTCGCCTGTCTAACTCAAGCAATCTTCAAAGAATGAAGGCTGCAGCCTAGATTTTTGCTTGCCTGCTTGTTAATACGCGATCTTAGAAAATACAGCGAACTTTAGTTCAGTGCTGTATAATGTTTATTAGTTTTTTTGTTTAGTTTGATTTTTTGTGAATTTCGCTCTGGCGTTTAAGATGAGCGACATTTCTGTGAAAGAGCAAATGTTTTAATACCATTCAATGAAACTCTGCAGACAGCTAATAATGAGAGTTGTAAAGGTGTCACATTTTGCCTTTTTTTCGAAGGTACTATCCGT
>LQNS02277999.1:1667239-1687742 GCA_001587735.2 Parhyale hawaiensis
GACTGGGTTCGGTGCTACAGTGTTATTGGACTGGGTTCGGCGCTACAGTGTTATTGGACTGGGTTCGGCGCTACAGTGTTATTGGACTGGGTTCGGTGCTACAGTGTTATTGGACTGGGTTCGGCGCTACAGTGTTATTGGACTGGGTTCGGTGCTACAGTGTTATTGGACTGGGTTCGGCGTTGCAGTGTAATTGGACTGGGTTCGGCGCTGCAGTGTAATTGGACTGGGCTCGGCGCTACAGTGTTCTTGGACTGGGTTCGGTGCTACAGTGTTCTTGGACTGGGTTCGGTGCTACAGTGTTATTGGACTGGGTTCGGCGTTGCAGTGTAATTGGACTGGGTTCGGCGCTGCAGTGTAATTGGACTGGGTTCGGTGCTGCAGTGTAATTGGATTGAGTTCGGCGCTACAGTGTTTTTGGACTAGACTTTGCGCAATTGTGTTATTGAACTAAATTCGGCAACGTTGTTGCGCACTGCATTATTGATAGCTACTACGTGATGCGTTTTCTACGCATTCCCCATTTACTTGGTTGAAACGCTAAATATAGCACTACTGAATGACGTTGCACTGTGGGTGTATTACCTTGCACCTCTCGTATTATCAATGTCTACAATAATATGTTATAAAGCACAAGTGAGGTTCTCCGCGTTTGCAAATAACAGTATGAGATAGTAACGAGAGCAAGAGGCGTCGTGCCATGACAGCACGTGTCATAAAAGATTACGCTCAATTTTTAGTTTAGGCCCTCAGTGATTGCTCGTCTGGTTTCGAACCTTCTCAAAGAAAGCCATACTATTTTTTATTAAAAGTTGATCTTTTTATTCTAGAAGCACGCACATGCACAGTTAGCATCAGAAACTTGGACATTATTCCTAAATGGAGAGCTGGTGTGAAGTAATGTATCAAAGTTGGCCTCAGAAATCCTTATGCTAATGGCCAGCCAAATTTGTATTCTACTGCAAAAGCGAGTTTTTGTGAAATACCGGGTCTCTGTTAAGTACTTCATTGCCTGATTTAAGAATGGGCAATCTCGGTGCCATGTTCTATTTCCTGTAACTTTGATGCAGAAGCTTGAACAGTAAGAGTTTAAGAGTAGCTGTTGAAAAATGCGTTTAGAAGTCTTCCATAATATACAGTACATTCTCGCATTCGTAACGTTTTAGATTCCGCATTATAGTCCAAATATGCGAATCTAGCAATAAATTTTGAAAATTAATAATAACCAACTTCAGCTTTCTTGCTGCTTTATAGCCAACTTATCGCGCTGCCTATTCTCCCTTTTGGAAGCATATATCTTCTACATCAAATATTTTCGCTTTCTCATGACCTCCGCCAGCTCTCAAGACATTTCCTAAGAGTTTTTTTTTCAGCAAACCCATGCTTTTTCGCCACGTAGAAATGGCAGCAAGAGAATTCCACGCTCCAAGGACTACTCGACTCTCCTCCTTCCGTCACGTACATCCACTTGAGCTGAGCACCTCCCCTCCATCTCAGTCTCCGTCACAATAGATATCAACCGAACCCCAGCGGCTGTGGTGGTGACCAGCCACCTCCACCTCCACCACACCCGGTCGCCGCCTCCATTTCTATTCGCAATGTGCTCTGGTTGCCTTCACTGATTTTAGGCCGAGATTGGCTGCTGCAATTGCTCTTGTATTCGATCTGGATCGTGTTGCCGCATCGTTAGCCGACGGGCCGCTGCCGGTATTGGTTTTCCTCTCTGCAAGGAGGGAATAAATACCTTCATCATATCGTCTAAAGCTGCGAGTGCCTTGCGCACTGCGACCTATTTCGAAATGTCGAGTGCAGCTTGGGTGGTATTGGTGTTCTTGGCTTCATGGTGCACAGTGCATTTTATTACGAAAAGGAATTTCATTTTTTGGACATGATTTTTTATTTTTTTTTTTTGCTGCCGGAAAGGAAGAATGCCTTTAGTCATATTGACTACTGTATGACCTATATGGAAAACATTCACTGTAGCTGCCGAGGTTTTGGTTTTCTTGTGTGCATGGATTGCCGTCCTCTTATCGAGTAACGCAAATGGACTTTACAGCTCAGCCACTGGTATGTGTATACACTCTGCAGGTTCTTCAGTCAATCAAGAGCTTTTTCTTAGTATTATCTTATTCAGATGACAGTTTTTTTTACAATATAGGCGTCTTTGCCGTGTACCAATGGTACGCTGCAGCACCCACTGGGCAGCTCTGCTGTGTACCATGAGATTGTGCTGGGCGGAGCTCCCCGGGCCTACTTTTGACCATGCACCCAAAGCACTTGGTCCCTATTTACCGAGCTACGGCTATGCAATTATTTTAGTGCATCGGTAAGGCATCAAATAAAATATGCCGTTCAAGATAAAATAAAACGGTCTGTTTGGCATTCAAAGCAGCTGGTTGCGGCAGATGTTACTATCAGCGAATACTTCACTGGTTGTGTAGGTTGTCCAGCTCCGCTGTATCAGCGCCAGCGGAAACACTCCTGGCTTTCCAGTGTAACAAACCCAGTAGAATCAGTCGTGCGTCAGACTGGTGAAAAGAAAACCATATTTTATGCAGGGATTTATACTGTTTACATCGCTAAATACTTGCTTTACTCCCCATTGTCAGATAATATTCTTTCACTAAGTCCTTATGGTCACAAACTTTTCATTATCCCATGGACTCGAGCGTTGCTCCCCACGTACTAACGGTGCGTTTTGTTGCAATGATCAGCAGTAGCATTTTTGTTTAACTAGCGGAGCCCTTGGAAATCCAGAGAACAAGAAGTTTTACAGATAAGTGTACCGCTGACTTCAATTTGACAAAAGTGTTTGTGAAACAGCATATTGTTATACGTCACACTTGATCTTGTTATAAAATTTTATTGTGTTTAAAGCTCTAATGGCGTTACACATCGATGTACGCTATCCTTAAAAGCTGGTAAGCACAATGAACTGTGAGGAGTATTGCTGGAAATCACAGCCTCTGTTGTGTTCTGCTTGTGACCAGCTAAATTAAAGGTTTAGGTAAGGCTCTGTGACCGCCCACCCCATTTCGAAATCCACATGCACTTTCCTGCTATAGATAATGATCTGATCAATGTAATCAACTAGAGCACTCTGAGAGCGCATGCCTCCGCCAAGCGAGGCAACGGTAGCAAAAAATTCGAATTGACTCTGAAACAATAGTTTTCTTTGTATAAATTCCAAAATCTAATCATTTGTGCCTTTTGATAGTGATAACAGCTTATGCAATTTTCTTGAAGATCCGTTCATAACTTTTCGAGTTATACTTCTAACAAACGTTATGACAAACATGAGTCAAACATACAAACGAGCGAACCGATCTGCACCAAAGTTTATTCATTTATGTCTTATAACATTACTAATAACCTCCATAAATTTCATAAAGATCCATTCATTATTTTTTGAGTTATTTTGCTCACAAACATAAGATTAAAAATAGTGACAAACGAACAAACGGATCTATACCATAATTTAGTAATTTATTCTTTGTTATATACCAAACACTTCATTTTAATGTCATCAAAATCCAACCGTAACTTCTTGAGTTATGGCATTGAGAAAAATAAGGCAGACAAACAAACAAACGGATGTAAATATCTTCACCAATAGTTAATCATCTGTTCCTCCTAACATACCTAACAATCCCTGTGAATTTTATCTAAATCGGTTAATAACTTTTTGAGTTATCTAGGTGACAGACAGACAGACAGACAAACACGACGAAAACATAACCTCCTTGGCGGAGGTAATTAGCGTAAAATTTTGCTTAGCGCAGCACCTGTGTTACTACCTAATTATCGATTAGCGTAATACACTTGATACCGTGACCTCAGTTAATGTATTTGGCTTTAGAGGAAAGTAGTGAATAAAGCTTTATTAAAAACAGAGAAATTAGTAAAAAATTTCGAATAAATCATAACAGCTACTGAAGCTGGGTGGAAAAATTGTGACTAAATATTACGAAAGTAAAATAATTAGATTTAATATACCTATATATAGCGGTATCATTTCATAGAACTAAACTGAAACATGAATTCCATTTATCGTCAGATATTTGATAAATAGCATTTAATCTAAATTTTGTGTAGGTTTCCGTATATGTGAATAAAAATCGAATTAAAATAATTCCCATGAAGAATCATCACGGATTTGCTATGTATCGCTATTGCGGTAGTCATTTGTAATCCCTGAAGAATAATGCGCGATAAGAAGAATTATTTTATGGCACTCTTTTATTCGCGCAATCTCGTCATATTGACGCATAAAGCAAACTTTTAACTCTCATCAGAACAGCAGTATGAACACAGTCCACAAAATGGGTAGTATGCGTTAATTTCTTAAGTTAAGATTGATGTTGGTCATTTATAATAGTTATTTTTTCATCACATGACATTATTTACCGCTTACTCTATTTAACTGATGTTCAATTATCATTAATTTGAAAAACCTAGCCCTAAACTGATGCTGTTAGAGGGTTTTTAGAATTGTGTCGGTCATAGAACAGCCAATAATTTGTTCACATTCTACTGCCTACCAGCAGTAATTCAATGGAGATGTGTTCCAAAACACCAAGTTGTTATCTTGACTAATTGCTTTTCATCCTTTTTTTTGAGCGGTGTAGAATAATAAAGGAAATAGTGCAAACGTATTGCGTTGATGTTAAAATTAGAACACAAGGAAATTTTCATCACCTGGTCATAATATTTAGAAAAACGTATACAGCAGCGTTGTAAAACCGGTATCTTGCATAAGAAGTAGGCCTACTGTTCATCTTGGGAGGTGTCAGAATGTTTATGGGCTAAACCGCTTGTCGCTACTGCAGGGATGTCACATCTGGTCGTAGGTCCTGCTAGTGTTAGTTTATTAGTGTGTAACTTTTGGTAGGTCCGCTATACTTCCCCTTCTGCACCGTGAGGTGGGCCACCGATTGTGGTAGCAACCTGCCGATCTCAAGGGCGCGGAACGAACCTTCTGCACAAGTGTCTCTTTCTTCGGTCCTCTTTCCTTTTCCTCTTTCGTTTCTTAAAGGTGCTTTGCGCCTAATTTCTCTGCCAACTAAGACTTTCCGGGTAGGGATCACTCACTGAGTAGGTGCGATGGTAAAACACTCAGTGCAATAATATAGCATGTTCGCTTCTTCTGGAACATTTGCAGTATGACAAAATACTGTCATCTTGCACAGGAAACAAGCCTATTTTGCCTTGTTGCATGGGTTTTATTGCCACTCACTACAGAGATCTGCTGCAGTGCAGCTCTCTGGAAAGTCGAGAAGAACGAATGAGAACGAGCCCGCAAATTATGGCGACAAAGGTCTCTGAGTGGCCCTCACTGCCCGAATGATCACAGCAACAAATATTCTTTGAATTTCTCCTCTGGGTCTGGCCAGATGAAAGCTAAGGGACTTAAAGAGATTAGTTACTTGGCTCGAGGACCAGCATATTTGAAGACAAGTGATAAGCGACCGCTGCTCGTGACACTGATGGGAGCGCTACACGGCCCCGGGAAGCCGCCCTTGGACTTTTTCCTCGCTTCTGGAGTCTTAAATGGAAAACTTACATAAGTTACTGCCATGGCCGAGACCAAGGTGCTGACTTGAAGAGAAATTTGGAGCAAGGAATGCGTGAATGAAAGTGAAACGTGTGGGTGGGTGTGTTTTGACTTGCTGCGTTGTACTCAGTGTCGCTTAACCTTCGGTGACTAATTGCCCTAAACTGATCCATGCCTTACTCACCCTTGAGCGTGTGGGTGGGTATTGTTTTGACCCATTGCTTTGTCCCCATAGTGTTTCACCCTTTGTGTCGAGTTACCCTAGACTATCCATTATTTTAATCAGACTTGAACCAGTGGTGAGTTTGTATTGCATTCTTACCAGTATTCTCCGTGGAGGATGCGCATCACAAATCATGATATACCCACGAAAATGAAAACTTAAACGAGGTTGCTCTAGAGTTGGGAAACGAGCCCAGGTCTAAAAATATTATGACAGTCTTATTGACAACTTTTTCTGGTTGTGTGATATAGTGGAGCATCTGTGATACCAGTTAATCAGATTCTTTATAGCTATGTACAGCATGCGACTTTTTCCTTGGTGAAAGTATTACGTTCGAATCCGCTTACGCAAAGCCGCCCGACACCTGTTTGTACCTCTACAGACCTTTACAATCTATCGCACTGCGAAAAACATTTTATTTCGCTATTGATTTGGGTTTCCTTCTATTTATATGTACTCCTCTATCGTTCCACTTACCGCATAGCGTGGACAAATGTTTGGAATTGTTGCCTAACAATTCACTAACACTCGTAGTACATAACTACTGTAGTCTTTAAAATATGAAGCTTAGAAAGAGTGCAATATTTGTTGATTATAGGGTGGAAACGGAAAGATTAGGCATACGTAATATTCGTAGTATTTGACGCTCGACAATCTCATATTCCCTTACTGCATTCTTGGCCGATCCAGAAGTTTAAATCGTAAGACAGCATTTGGGGCGTTTGAAAATACTGTTAGGATTGCCTGCTTGGACCTGTGTTACAGTTATCTTGCTTTCCTGCCTCTTTGGTACCTCTGACGGCTCCAGTATCTGCGATGTGGAGGCAAGCTTGCAATAACCATCAAATTTACCCAACCATTACACCCCGCGTCTCTCCATGAGAGTCGTGTGGCAGTGTTCTAACGGGGCTTCTAATTCACTGAGACCATTGCGTGTCTGTGAACCTGAGAAGGGCGAAAAGATTTGGTCTTCCCATCCCAGTGTAGAAGCAATAGGCAGCAGGAAACGTAGAATTTTCTTAAGTTTCCTTATATTTTACTGGCATTGCATGAAAAAATGAATTGTTTGTACAGTATCCTTTAATACGCTTTTCATGAATATTGATAAACAGCTCTATATTGGTAAACAGCTCTATATTGATAAACAGCTCTATATTGATAGAGATTAAAGGCAAATACATCTTTGACTGCACTCTCCTGAGTCTCAACTGGGAAACCCACACGCAATGGTTCATGCTGCAGTTATAGGCCAACTGACCCCAAGAGGAGTAAGTACAGCTGCAGCCGGCCACGGGTCGTTTAGAATTAGGGCGCCGTTGTGGAAGATTCAAAGACTTATGACGGCCCCCCCTACACCCTACGCTCCCATTTCTGGTCAGGTAAGTGCCCCCACGCAGCTCTGAATACCAAGCAGGTTTGCTGACCCAGCACATCGGATGCCACAAAGACCGCTCGGCCGGCTCGCCGCTCGATCTCGGCTCCTTTAGTTCACAAGTCAAGCACGCATGGCCTGCTGCTACCGGGATACTGACACTCTTATGATGCTTCTCAATGGTCAGCATGAAGTGTGTGAAAGCAAAGCCTTTTCAGCCACTATTTGCGTACATGAATGCATGATTGTACCTTCTTATTCATTAGTGTTACGCAATATTTCCTGGTAAGGGTAAACTTAAATTGAGTGATAAAGCAACGTTTTGGAATCTTCTTCCACCTATGAGTTGTTTCACATTTGTCTATTCTTCTCTCTTTCCTAGTAACACAAATTGAGTGAGAACAAAAGCTGCGGAATGTGGAGGCATCCATCTTTTACTTAACTCCAGTATATATGTAATACCCATTGCAATACACCGCACACTTTTACCAATATCCACAGACATTATTAAATATTGCATACCCTCAAAACATACTCTCGCAACCCATGAGATGAAAGGATCAAGTTTTATTCTAGTAATGGCACAAGAAGTGAAGTTTTTGGTTGTTATACTCAAACTTGCTACAACTAACAACAGGAAATGGTAAAAAAAACCGTCGTAAGAATATTTGTTTTTCTCGAGCCGAGCCTTGTTTTTGTTGTTTCTCGTTTTCATGTCTTGTTTTACTTGAGGTCTGTCGGTAACTTTTCTCGGGGAAACTTCGAGAAGAAGACGTCGGCGCTGAAGGCTGCGCAATTATCCGGAATGAGCGCCGGTTTTACGACCCAAAATGAAAGGCACCATTAAGTCCGCGTGATTTTGATGAATGGCAGGCCTTGTCACGCGCTCAGGTGGATATGGGACTGGGACGTCCCTTTAAAAATTAAGTCATTCCCTCCTGCCACTGTTGGATGAGGCCTAGTTTGCCCTAAAAGATGCCGAAGAAAGTAGGATTTAATGTGAAAAAGAGCGCTGGAACGGACGTTGAACATATTTTTTGATGAAAAATTTAAATTTGTCCTCCAGGTAACTGTACCGAGCGCAAAAAAGTATCATTTTGCATAAAACTGTGCGTTGGAACGAGTGTTGAACGTATTTTTCCTTGCACAAAGGAAGCTATGCGATTTGAGAACCACCGTTGCTGCACAAGGTGGGCGCAATGCTGTTGCCCCTATAGGGACCGGGTTAGTTTCGTTACGGCGGACCGTTAAACGAAGAAAAAGTCAGGGGACCGCTGTGTGTGGGAGCGCAGACTCGGTAGGTCGATAGGAGTAACGGAGGGACAACGTACTGCGTATTACCTTCGGAGACGGAGGGTGTGGTCTGTGGAGGCGGTCGAGGGTAATGTGGTGAGTGAAGTGCGGAAAATATTACGGGTGAGTGACAAGGTTTGAGTGGGGCAGAAGCTGATCACCTGCACTTCTGGTAAGCACGTGATATATTCAAAAGTTTTTGTTATTAATAAATTAACCGTGATTGGAATCGTTGAAGTTCTTAGAAGTTGCACAAGTAATGAAGAGACATTATGAAAACTGTACAAGCTCAGCAAACCCATCAAAGGACGTGGAATGGGCCACCAGTCCTCTCATGGGTCATATGGGCTATGGGGTTACGTTAGATTAGCTCATCCTATGCTATGGGGAGTAACCCCACAAGGGAATCTACATATAGGTTACCTTAGGGTTATCTGGTGCTTTGAAATGTCAGCCTGTCGTGCCCAGTTTGCTTCCATTAGTTTTCATACCGTCACATGTTGCTTTGTTTTGTCTTCCTTTTCTCTCCCGACTTGCTGTTCTCATGCGCGTTGATTCTCTATGGCAACACCCTTGTGCAAGGGCTCGTCGCTCCACATGTCTTTCTTTTCTTCTCTTAGAATAGCATAGCTATGTTTATGGAGGCCTAACCAACATACGTATAGGTATTTGCACTCACTGTTTCAGTCGCGCAGCAGACCTATGAGTGGAAAAAAAAGAAACCCACTGCACGTGTGAGTGGGTACGAGACACGAAAGATTACCAGCATATGGAACCTGTTACGTCAGCACAGATAAAAAAAAACACTACCTATATAACATGACGCAACGCCCACATCGCTAGAAAAGAATCGACCCACTCCCTGCCGAATATAGCAATGGATAACCCAGAAGAGACGCACCATAGGGAACATTTTGCGCGCAACACAGGTGTGGAAGAGACCGCACGACGCACACACAACAGACCCATCTGTGTAAAAAAAAAAAACATCCACTGCCTCCCTTGGGGCGGATAACACGGAAGAGGCCGACCGGAGCGTGACGAACTCGCCGAGGTGATACAGAGGGGGAGCCCCCCACGGCCCTGTCGCATGTCGTTCGCAGGTGACAGGACGAAGGGTGTGACTGCCGATGCCAGTCAGAGCGAACTCTGCGTCAATTTCTCCTGGTGGAGATATTGGTTTTCTAGACTCGGCTAAATTTTTTTTTTTTACTAAAGTTTAGCACTGTAATATCCTAGCAATAAACGTAGGTTAAGGGGACCAGGTATGGCAGTCATGCGCGTAGTAAGCCAGTTGTCATATTGTGTGTCTTATTATTCTGATGTCTGTATTTGGTTTCTTAAGTTAGTGATATTATGTTTTGTAATAAAAAATTGAGATCGTAGCAGTCTATCGATAATGCAAATAAGAGGGCCCAGCTGTGAAATAACAGTTGCTGGTTGTCACGTTCTGCATCATTATATAGCTAGTTGTTAATTGCATTTCAAACCAGTACTACCCAGTGTTTGGTGGGAAAGGCTTCTCAATTCATGTTATTCCCACCAGAATCCAACATATTATTATGGTGGTATAGGGTAAAGCTGCTATATTTTATTTAGGAAGTTGTGCTTTGTTAGGCTATTGCACGCGATCGCTACCTATGGGACAAGCCGCAGAAATCTACATCCCAATTAAAAATTTTCGGTGGAACTTTGGTAGCGCATCCGAGCAGTTCTGGTGCTGCTCGGTCGCCATGCGCGTTTTTAGCCTGGCATTGTCGACCTCGTTCCGAAGAAGATTCACCCGAGCAGTGCGCGCGTCGACGCCGCGCTTGCCCAACCAAGTTCCACGGATATTCCTCGCCTAGGACAAAATAGCAGTAAAGTGCTACTTCTACACTGCTTACGAAAATAGTTTTTTGTTTGTGATTGCGGACTTTTAAATTCCTACTGATTCACCATTCAACTTTGAATTTAGACCATTAACTGAAATGTAGCTAGCATGTCGTTTTTTACATATTAATTTCACATTTAATTAAATAAATCCCACGGGCGTTCTGAAGGGATAGCATTTTGCAAGTCATAGACCAAAACGGACTTCAGACACGGAAGAGCTAAGTGAAGCTTATGAAAGTGTAGGACCTACATTTGAAGTAACTTTAGGTGGCAAGTGCTTACTGACCAGGGTAAAATGGCATTATCATTTCTTATATCCATTGTATCACTACCAGATAGGATTATCCTTACCCGTACTTGCACTAACTGACACAAAGTGTATGATCTCTGTTAATTACAGCACAGTTAGTATAAGTAAAATAAGTACTAGTAAATTTTTTTCTTATGATAACGGAAACGCCAAGCAGGAACTCATTAGCGATGGCGAATAAATGGCATGACTGTAGAGACGCTCTTGCCGGTCGTAGAAACTTCGATCTTTCCCTATTAATTACCCTGAATATCTCCTATTCCAGTCAGCACGCACTCGCTGGAGGGTGTATGCAGTGCACGCGAGGGGTCTAGCCAAGCATGCATCATTATACGAGCCACATTAAATACACAAACTTCTTCGTGCAGAGATTTTTAAGTAATCCAGTAACGCACGCTATCGATTTTTTCCATTATTAATAGTGCTGCTTCTCACAGAAGTGATGGTTTATGTAATTTGGGAGTTCATGGGTTGATGTCATTGCTTACAAGCTAGCAGCCTTGGGTGTATTCCGTGGGGTGAAAGCAATTTCTGTAGTGAACGGGAAACACGAATGGCAACAGAGTTGGCTCACTAAGTTAATATTTGTATTAAAAAAAATCTGTTCAGTTGAAATCAATATGCGTATCTTTTCAATAATATTAAAAGAAAGCTAGAGTACGATGATGATATTATACGATTTTTTTGTACTGTCCAAGTACTTTTAGTATACTTTGGGTAACCAAAATTTTCGCCACTCGTTGAACAGAAAAACCCAAAACCATTCTGGGTTACCTGGTATTATAGAAAGTGCAAGCGAGCGGTGTGGGCAGAGGTAGAGCGTGCTGTAGTGCTGGCAGTGACCTCCTCCCCAAGTCGGGTTGGGGTTCCGAAGGGAGTCGTTAGGCTCGTAAGGGCCTCCGTCATTTGTTAATTACTGCCGTGCAGTAGCTTCGTGTCATGTACCTGACACTTGCTGTTGTGACACATGGTGTTGTGACACCGTCACACTGTGCCGCACTGACACCAACACAGCACATCTGACGCTATGAACATTCGAAAGACTCTTCTTGCACGGTATTGGATTGAGAACTATTTATATGCTAATGCTGAAACAACAAATGATGCTTCATCTGCTAAATATACATAGCCAATACAAATCGATTTAACTCTGGTGCATTCTGTGCTGATCCTTTTTTTTAAGATTCATTTTTGTTGCATTCTTTCTAGCTATGCAGTTTAATAATTAGAAGATTTGTGCAATACCTGGCGTCCTTACTTTACTGAACGATATAATGCACATGATATAATTTCTTGCTATATAAAAATACAACCAAGTTGCTGCAAACAGTCCTCATGTCCGTCTTACCGCAGTACAAAAGTGGTTCTTGCGGGCGTCTTGTTGCGTTTTAATTTAACAAGGCTATAAATTACATGGATTAGGCTAGTTCATTCAATGACGTACAGACTTCTAGGTACAAAACATTTTGCAAACTGCATACCGTACGTTGAATTAATCTATGTAGTTTCGAGAACTGCTGCCAGGACAGCTTCGCATAATCGTCGAAAGCGACTGCATGCTGTGCTGGCGCCAAGCTTGTAGCGTAGTGTCATTAAATTAACCATCGTTGGAAGCAGGCTTGCGAAGTCAGATCGATCAAGTTCAGCTGCTTTCCAACTCCTTCACAAAATAAGCACATTTTCACCGACTCAGACTCCTGACCCCAAAATTACCCTACTCTGCAACCCGACAGAAAAAATTAAGTTTCTACGTTAAAAAATTTGCTGCTTCTTCAGAAAAAAGACCTGCGGTGAAACACTTGCGTGTTTCAGAGCCGTCACGGTTCTCTGTCCCGCGGAGAATGATTGAGTTGTCGGCCATTTCACAAGCACCTTTGGTTTGATATCAACGCTTGAAAATTGATCCAAAATGGCGAGCCTAATGCTAGGATCCGGACCAGCTACGGCTAATGGGGTTAGATTATCTTACGACGTAAAGCGAGCTATTGGGAGTCGCTTCATCCCCCCCCCCCCGATCTATGGCTAGCATCCTAGCAGGCTGCCGTCTCCCTGCCTGAGTGGTGGCTCTACCGCTCCCCATTTTATGGCCGCTTTTACGGCTGATACTGCGGCCGTTGTCCAACCCGTGCTGCACGCCTCCTGTTGTCGTGTAGCAGCTGCTACACATCCGGAGATCGCTGCTTCTACAGCTGCTACAGCAGTAACGGGTGCTACAGTGTCCAGTGATGTAGAAATGGACAGTTATGCCATACTTTCAAGTGACGTTTAAGCGATGTAACTTTATAGTGGCTATGCCGATAACACATTCTAATGAATTGCTGTCAGAATTGTCATTATGATTTGTGTTGTATATCTGTGTATAAACAGTGTCACAAACCTATCGAAACTATCCGAAAGTGACTTGCATCATCTAGCAAGGATACCTGAAGTCTAGTGACGTGCAGCATGTACAAGGAAGTATAATAGAAAGAAGGGAGCCATTAGCCTCGTCTGTGAAGCTCAAATTTCCGGTGTGGCTGCTGCCAGTCGCCGTATGCACTAATCTCATAACAGTACATCAGTTTGTTTGTTTGTTTTCCCGCGTCACTTCTACCAGTGAGATCAATGGGTGTTCTTTTGTTCATTACACTCGCCGGGTGCCAGAGACACTTACTTCCATGCACGCGTCACAGCCACACCGATATGGCTGGAACGCTGGCTGAGCAAACTTAAAGCGGCAGGGCTCCCTCCCTCCTATTGAAGCTCTTTGAGCATGTGACAAGAATGCCTGAAGTCAAGTGACGTACAGTGTGTAGTAAAGATGTCTGCAGTAAATCATTTGTGAATTTTTGTGGCGAAAGTTCATGACCGTAAAAGAACATATCGTTCTTTGCCCTCTTTAACTGAGTTATAGGCATCACAATTCTAATGGCGTGAAGAATAATGATGTATAATTAGGACGTAGAGAGTGGCACATTAGAGAATTGTGTGGCAAAAAAAAAAATGAGTCCACGCGGACGCTCACAGCCCGCATTTTCGTCTTACACAGGCGAACAAGCTGTTGCACCAGCAGCACAGCGCAGTTTACCGCCATAAGATGCGGAGAATCACTGAGTCGACAACCCTTAGACAGACAGGTTTGAATTTGGCCTGGACACACACACACACACGATACAGACTCGCACTGTTTGCAATACACTCCGGCTATCGCTTCTGCGGGTAATAAAAGAAAGATGAGAGGCTGGCAGAATCTTTTCAAATTCCACGCATTGCCCCTTTGTACCCGATTGTTTCCATTGTTTAAAGACTCGTAAAACGGCACGGCATGAAACACCAGCAAACTCCGCTGCTTCCTTAACTCGATGTCCCTTGGGTGGACCAAATGCAATAACTCCTTCCGTGACATCTTACTTTCTTCCCATCGTTCTAGAGCAGATCAGGAACACGTCTATACCTGGGCAGCTGTGAATGAAGAGTGGTGCCTCCAGGGTGCTTTCACATAACGTAAACTTCTATGGGGTTCAAAATTCTGCTATTATACGTGCTTGTGGGAGTTCGTCACCTTATGTGCGAATGATACCACAACGACGCAAGTAATGTTTAAAATCTGTAGTTTATAATCCCACAAGCTTGCAATACACAGTTTGTTGGTTGCTTGGTCAGTACGTCCCGATGTGGGCTAGATAGGAGCACATTCATTTTGTGAATGGCAAGATGGCCGCTGCCTTGCCAGAGGGTAAAATCTCCGAACTAAAGCCATCTGAATTACCTTCCCGTGGCATCATAGATACTAGATCGTACTTTCTTTCCATAGCGAATAGGCCTTAATGAATGCACGTCTCGCTTTAAAAACAAAAACACGATCGAAAATAGTAACAATATTGACGTCAATTAGAGGCGTGTCTCACTTGAAGACCATGTTCGGTATTATATAGTAAACGTTCTAAAGGTAAGTACGTTATGGATATGTCTGCTTGTGTAGAAAGTAAAATACGTATAACGTGCCGAAGTGTAGTTCTTTATTTATAGTAAGCATAGACCCTCAGCAAAAAAAAAAGCATGTATTACTAAAACGAGACATGTTTCACATAACTAACATTAGCTCTAATTGCAAGTGTTTTTCTTCAAAAGTGGGGAGGGGGGGCGTGCTTGTCTGTAGTTGATGCATGTGAAAAACAAAGATGCTCAACCAAACCGGCGTCAGCGTCCATATCGTATACGTGCAAGCATGCACAAGATGCGCATCGGTGTACGTGGGAGCTACAGCAATGACGCTACACTGCAGAGCAGCGAGGCAATTTTAGCCTTGTTAAATGCTACTGCAGTGCCCCCAGCAGGCAGCAAATGTCAAGATAAAACTTTTGCGTCCAGAGCGAATTCGTCGGGGTTGCTTTTTTCTTGCTGCAGCAATCGTACATTTTTAAGTGTAACTGAATAATAATAAATCTGTGGGCTACGCAATGATTTCGATGACGCGTTGGCGTGTGTTCTACACGTCATTGATTTACTGCCCAAAAGTTTTGTTAAACTACGTTTCGAAGATGATATCTACACAAGGAAAGTTGTGTATTTTTACCGTTAAAAAGAAAAACCTATCCGAACTGCTGTCTAGATTCATCATTTGGAGGTAAGTATAAAACTCTGATTTTTTTTCCAAGAAGCGGTAAATCTAACCCCCACTGCAGTCTAGCTTTACCTCTTTGTAGGTTCGTATAGTATATATACCAAACTGAGATAGCATCAAAATAAATGCAAAGTCGACTTAAAATATATTTATTTTTCTGATGATTTTATCCCGAAACGTTAAAGTTTATGTATTAGTTGACTTTGCACATATTAATTTAGTATATACCAGTTGCAGGAACTCGACTATGCACACAAGGTTTACACTCGTCCTGAATTTGGCAGCATCATTCCGTGTTTTTTCTTCCCACCATCAAGCCATTGTAAGTTTTACAGTGCACTGCTGCTGCTCGCTGCCCTGTACACGCAGGAATCGTTCTACACGAGGAATATGTAATTTTTAAAATCTGAAATCATAATTGTTCTCCCACTGTTTCAGATAACCAATTCGGTATTATTTTATGGAGAATTGTCCAACAGAAGTATGTAAAAAATTCCTGGAACCTGATTGTTCACATTGTTTTTCTATATTCAATTAAAATGTATGTGCACTATGTTTCAATAATCGCGCTGCATAGGGATAAGTTACTCGACGAAACCCGAGCATCGGATTAAAAGCCTTAGGAATAAATAGAATAAACAAGGAATGGTGTTCAGGCTGCAGCAGATGCAATTTTGCTATAATTTTCAAGCGACCGAGCAGCTTTGATGACATTTTAAGCGGTTATTAAGCCTTGCTTTACTACTTCGAAAAATTGATTTAACTAGTAGGCATTAATTTTCAGTATTAAAGGACGGAGGGTGATAATGCTGCTGCTAGTTGAAGTGGCCCTGTTCAGCTTTTATTGATATCTTAATCCAAAATCATATGGCCAGATGCAGTGTATCATCTCCCGAACACAATTCTTGGCCACCCCAGAAGCTAAAAACAATACATAGCTTCTGGGACGGCTAAAAATTTTTTAGGGCAACGGCAGAAAACTGGTGGCGAATGTGATGATGAAATTTTACTATAAAATTTTTGCAATCATATTTGACTGCCTGGTATATCAACAGTATTTTTTTCTGGAGGTATATGTCTCACAAATATACCAATTCACACTAAACAGCAAATACTGTAATTATTTATTCATATGATGTTTCGTATTTTAAAATACAGGCGATTCTATTTACTCCGTCCACTTTTGGACCAACGGTTTTGGCCTATATAACCGGCTGGTCACAAAAAGCGCAGTTCACAACTTTAGAGATGTCTGTGCTACTTTTTTGGTTAAGAAGCGTACTTTCTCGCAAATGTTCCCTTAGAAAATTTAAGGCCGCCATGGCGCCGCACAGAAGCCGAATTACGGCTTAGCTGCGGCGGCCCTGATGTTTGGTAGGGTTAATGTAATTCAATGTTTACAGAAACGGAGACACAGGCTGACTTTAATTTATCGATGCTTCCTAATATAAAATAGTTTTTCACAATTCAAATATTTAGTTCATTCTGAGTGTTTTTTTTACCTTGATTATAAACATGTTAATTTCAATGAATTGTTCCTTTGGTCACAATAAACAAAACTACTTTGTGTATGTTACATGCCGTTGGAATCCCATGCAGCAAAATTGACCGCTTTATCCCGTTGGTTGTTTTAAGCGGTGGTCTTATTAAACTGATTCAACTGGAGAAAAACTAGTCGATATAGACTGGTCGAAAATAATCATCTACATCTGGTCTCTCGATCGTGTTATGGGGAGCAGCGACCCCAGGAGGTCCCTGTAGGTTACCTTAGCCATTAGCTAGGCTTTTGGGACGTCTGTCTTTCGTGCCCACTTTGCTTCCTTCCCATCTCACACTCCTACTGATCTTTCTTCCATCTGTTCTCCCTCTTCTTTCCCGACTTGCTGTTCTCATGCGCGTTGATCCTGTGTGGGAACACCCTCGTGCATGGGTTCCACGTGTCTATCTGATACTATATGTCTCTTCTTTCTTCCTCTGTGATATCGCCTTTGTTGTGGAAGCAGAGACTTAACTTTTGAATATAATAATAGTACTAGAGCATTCTGAGAGCGCATACCTCCGCCAAGCGAGGCAACGGTAGCAAAAAAATTATATTGGCTCTGAAACCATGATTTTCTTAGTATCAACTCCAAAATCTAATAATAATTGCCTTTTGATAGTAATAACAGCTTGTGCAATTTTCTTGAAGATCCGTTCAAAACGTGTTGAGTTATGCTGCTAACAAACAATACTAACTACCCCTATAAATTTCATAAAGATCCATTCATTAGTTTTTGAGATATTGTGCTAACAAGCATAAAATTAAAAACAGCGACAAACGAACGAACAAACAGACCATCACAAAAATTTGGTCATTTACTTTTTGTGACATATCTAACAACTCATATCAATTTCATAAACATCTGCCAATAACTTTTTGAGTTATGACATTGAGAAAAATGAGGCAGCCAAACAAACAAACAAACAAACAAACGGATGGGCGGATCGTCATCAAAAGTTAATAATCTGTTCCTCCTAACATACCTAACAATCCCAGTAAATTTCGTCAAAATCTGTCCGTAACTTTCTGAGTTATCTTGGTGACAGACGGCCAGACAGACAAAAAGGCAAACAGACAAAAAGACAAACAGACAAAAAGACAAATAGACAAAAAGACAAACAGGCAAAAAGACAAACAGGCAAACAGACAAACAGACAAAAAGACAGAGACAAACAGACAAAAGGACAAACAGACAAAAACACAAACCGACAAAAAGGCAAAAAGAACCCGACAAAGAGACAAACCGACAAAAAGACGAACGGACAAGCAGACAAATAGACAAATATACAAACAGACAAAGAGACAAGGAAACAAACAAAGAGACAAACAGTCAATCAGTCAAACAGCCATCAGACAGCCAACAGACAAACAGACTGACAGATAAACCCGACGAAAACATAACCTCCTTGGCGGAGGTTATAATAATCTGGTCTCTTGTATTTTTTGCAACATTTATTTACGATGTTGTACTGCGTACCTCAACTTTATTATCCCGCTATATTAATATTACTGGTTTGTTGCTTGCTTGATTTAGCCAAAACTCGATCAGTATTACACAGGAGAAATTTATTTTCTCACCGGCTTGGCGAAACTTGGAAGCTAAGTATTGTAGAAGTTTGTTGTACAGTACATCTTAGCTGTAGCATTCATGCCGTGATGAATTTTCCTTTCTTTCCGCAATAACGCTTCATTTTCATGCACTCTCAGTTCGTGATGATTAAATTCAGTAGAAAATAGCCAAGAAAAAGGTAAAATATTCTCTAGCGCAGAACCGCGAACTGGACGAGGGTAGTGTGGAAGTAAATATTTTCAGCCCTCATTTCACAATGGCGCCGGTCATTGTTTACTTTTGAAATTGTTGAATTAGTTCCGTTTCGTTGTAACGCACATTGCGTTTAAATTACTGATAGCTCCGCATGACTGCCTGCTCTCGACCCTGCCAATAGTTGCTCCGGTAATTCGCTATCTTTTTGCACGGATGCCGTTCCACTTTGGCCTTGCAAAAGTCCTTAACAAATCGCCGCACAAAGACTCCCATTATTAGGTTTGCTTCCGGGGTCTGTAGTCCTTTGTGTTCCTTCTCTTGTGCAGAGCACCGGCAGAGCAACGCGTAATTCGAACCTTATTTTGAATATTACAACTGTGCGCAGCGCCCGGCGTAGAGATTGTGGGCATATCCTGTTAATTGCTGGCTCTAATTTCCGCCTATTATATTTCCAACTGTGGGATTTCGGATCCAGTTTTGAATATTCTCGACTCGGTACTCGATCCGTTGGAGCAGCAGCAGTTGTGTCTACAGCCATGAGGAAACTCTGCTGTTTATTCGGGGCTCTATTTGCCACCCTTTATGTTGCCAACAGTACGAATTTGGATCACAATCTCTAATTATTCTCCCCCCCTAAGGTTGTAGAGGTTGATGTTCTACCAGTAACGGAGGCTACGTTGAGCTGAGCTGACGTTCCTATGATGTCGTCGGTTATTTTTTCCCATAGGGAAATAATGGGAAATAACGGGAACTTCAAAGTTAAATGTCTCGAAAACTAAGCATTTGCGACGGAAACGTCATTCATGAAAAATGTTTTAGAATGCTTCAGATTACCTGAATGTATAAATCTTTTTCCAATATCGAGTTGTGACCTTTAGTAGAAAATTACCAAAGATAATATTATCACAATCTTATATTTTTAGACAGTTATGGGGCATTATTTGATGCCGCCCAGATAGAGCTTTTATTCTTACATATGAATTTTTTATATGGTCTACGTTTCATAAGGAATATGGAATCCTACTATTGCAGAAAAACTGAGTGCATTTTTAATTCCTCGCTTATGTTGCCTAAGCATTGCGTATGACTATAAGACGCCATGTTTTGTTGTCACTTTTCTGCACTCACTCTCTTTTTAGTACTCATAGTGATGATTCTTCATTGTACTTTTTCCTCTTTTTTCACTATTGGCTGATTCCCAGCATGGTTTCCTAATCTTATTTGGTATAATATCTATATACAGTGCGTTACCTTTGATTATGCAAATACAATTTTTACGTATTTTTCAAGATAAGTGTCAAACATTTAAAATGTGAATAGTACGTTAGTGCACAGGTATGTTGTGACTATAAAAACCACTAGAGAAAAAGAAAACGAAACAATTTCCCACGTTTTGGCAACACTTGCTTATCGCACGGGGTTCTGCTGTTACCCCAGATTATGCAACATCACTCTCTAGTCAACATGGGCAAGAAATGCAGTTTAAAAAGTGAAGAAAAGGTCAAAGTGACCTCGTTATTGGCTTCTTGTAAGACAAAACTTGAAGTTTCCAAGGAGTTACAGCGTGATCACTGAACAATTAGGGCTTATGCAATTGAAGGTAAGGTCAGCTGGAAAACTTTGGATAGAGCCTCTACGAGAAAATTGAATGTTCGGGATATGCGACATTTGAAGGTTTCTATCACTAGAAAACAACTTTCTACAAGTAAGGCGATATTTGAAGACGCTTGAGCCCCAATACTAAGCAGAACGACAAGATGTGAGGTTCTGCAGAAGCTAGGGAAAGTGAAAAAGGCAATTAAACGACCACTTCTAGCAAAAACTCATAAAGAAAATAGGGTTAAATGGGCTGAGGAGAACATGAAAACTGATTTCTCCAATGTCATATTTACTGACGAATGCAGAGCCACTCATGATGGTCCAGATGGATGGGCGTCTGGATGGGTCCTCCATGACCGACCTCAACAG
>LQNS02277999.1:1699171-1710758 GCA_001587735.2 Parhyale hawaiensis
TTGTTGCCAGGATTTGGCAGGCAGATTTTTTGGCCAATATCTCAACGCTGTCGGTCGAAATTGGCACACGAACCGAAGCCTCGCCCCTCAAACGCGGCTTCCAATATGAGAAAAAAATTCATGTTGCAATGCGGACTTTCGTTTTGGTGGGGAAAAAGGGTGTCGATGCTTCAAAACAGTAGAAGGTCCGGGAATGAGCGAGCCTCTGGTTTTGTGAAGAAAACCTTCCCCGCTAACGAAGGCATGTCATGAAGCAGTTGGGCTTAAGGAATAATTTGGCTTGTACCTACTTTACTTCAGAAACATGAACGCTTTCTTGAAAATTGGAAACAAATTACACGCCATGCGTTAGGCGACCACCAAGTGAGCAGGTTAAGTAAAATTTACAGCTTTAATTAGTGTTCCTGAACAGCGAAAAATTATCACAAAGTCATTGCATTGATTTCTTCATTGTTCTTAATTGTCCGTAACTGTGATTCGCGCAGAATGGTTGCATTACTTCTACCAGTTTGATCTTCGAAATTAAATATCGTGAAAGGTGAGTAGAACGTCTTCCATGTCAATAAGCAATGCTTCCTTTTCCCAATGGCCCAAAAATTAACACGGTACTAGAATTACTTTATTGAATTGGCCAGCAACTTGCATAAATAAATGCTGGAGTGGCTATCAAGGCAGTATATGCAAATGCATTTAGCGTAGCAGAAAGAAAGCAGGTAGACAAATAAACAGATAAATGAACATCGACATCATCGTAGTAAAACATTCCCCTGATAAGGACTTCAGTTGTGCGGATATACTTCGCAAAATCTGTTGAGCCCTCTGCAGACGATAGTCTTTTGTCCTCTGTTTTTACTTCCAAGCGGTTGAATGCGTACCTGTATCTATTTAAAGAACAAAAACGGGCACTGCTTTCAGAAACGACATTCTCTGAAAATTCGAAACGATGCAAGACTCTGCATTAGTGACAGTTGCTAAGCCAGCGATACATACAACGGAAAACGATTTATCGAAACTTTCGGTCGACACTCTGTTGTGTGTGCTTGCAAGGACAGTACAAAATTCTTGAACGCAGTGATGTGAAAACACAGGACAAAAGACTATCGTCTGCAGGGAGCTTAAAAGTTAAGGGGAAGTTCACGTCTGTTATACTCTTTTGAGTAAGGCTTCATTACTTGGCTTGTAAATCAGAACGCTGAAGCTGTCTGTCGTCCAGACAAAATCACAGTTTCGTTCGTTTTCTATTTATGACGGTCGTGTTTGATGAGCAGAGGCCGAATTTATTTGCAGTAATTACAGTAGGTTTTTCCTGTAGAAGATTCATTTCATTTTAAATTTACAATACCCACGGTAGCAGCGCAGCGGACGTTGCGTGCTGCACAGTTGAGCTGAGGGGCCCCGGAACGATCCCCAGGCCAGGAGCGGTCTTTGTCATAGCGCTCGCAGCGCTGATTCTACAAACTTGCTTTGTGCGCATAGCTATCGTGGGGGTACCTTCCTTAGGATAGGAGGTGGCGAGTCATTAAACTTTCCGTTTCGCCACCTAAGTTTTTACCGACCCATCGTCGGCTGCAGCTCTACTTCTCATCTGGGACCAGTTGGCCTATGTCGCCGCACGAACCAGTGCTTGTTGGTTTCAAAGTGGACGCGCAGTCAAAATTGATTTTACCTCAAATGGACGGACCTTACTAATTACTTTAGCGGGAGCTTGGTGACTGGTTTCTTTCCACATCCACTTCTTTGCTTTCCAATTTCATACCTATGAAACTTTGTCCTGTTCTTCTTTTGCTTTTTTTCCAAATTGTTGAACCTGTTCGCGGTGATCCAGTGTGGAAACACCATCTTCCATGGGTTCTACGACTCCGTCGATATGCTGTATGCATTCGTTTTTCCTCTTCTCATCGACTTCATCTATTAGATAAATACTATATACACACAGAGAACAGATTGATTTATGTAATAATTATGCGCTTTATTTGAGTAAGGAAATGTACCTATATCGGCGATTCCAGTTATCCCCCTCTCTGTGTGGGGCAATAAAAATGAGACTCATTGGGTGCGGTGGTTAAACAGTGAGTGAATAATCTAGTATAAATGCATCTAGTATAAATGTGCATACATGTTTGTAGACTCATGGAAGTGACGAACCCGCTTTTCTCCCTGTCTCAGTTTACTATTACTGCAGTATCGCTCTCCTAGAAATTTATTTCATACTCGCTCTTTCTCTCGTTTTACATTCTCGCTCTTGCTTCTTAGTTTAGGACGCACTATTGTGTTGCATTTTCCTCTCGTCGGCACTTAATTTAGAACTGGCGTCTGTTTACTTCTGAATCTGTTACCCCCTCCTGCAGCTCAGCATGCTCACTTGCTGCATTTTGCCAGACTCAGAACTTAATTTAGAACTATGCTCCAGATTAGAAGTGCTCCTCCCCAGCAGCTCCAGCTCTACTGAACACGGCCATCGGCGAGTTCTTGTTTTATTTTGAGGTGTCCCAAAAGTTTTACCAATTTCCCGGCCTGCTCTAACTTGTGCCATAAGTTAGCTATCCGGCCGTTTTTTCTGTACCCTCAGCCAGTCCCAGACTGCGCTCCGTTTTCTACCCATTGATTGTGTTAAGATGGCCCTTGTGTACATGAAGATGCCTGGAAGAAGTCGGTCTGAAAATAAGGTTATGCCCACTGTACTGTACTATAATATTATAGAGAAACTTTCTGTATGGGTAATAAAGGAAATGGCACAGTATATGATGAATGGTGGGTAGTAAGTAGAAAAAAGAATCTCCATTGAAGCAGGGACGTGAGATTGCTTGGTAAGTGCTGTTGTTGGTAGAATATTCGTTACAATCTTGTGGGAATGGATGTTATGATGATAATGTTGCTGTTGCGCCGATATCGCCGGCCTGAACTCTTGGTATTCGTTAAAAGTAATAAAGTAATTATTATATTCGGCATATTTATAAGTGGGATCGGTCTTTCTACGTTTGCATGGACGTTTATTCGAAATCACAGATAAGAGGAGGATAAATATCTAAACAGTTAGTTAGCTTTACGGCCTCGGGATGCAGGTGACACTAAGTACGCCACAAGATATCACTGCGCGTTATTATCCATTTACGCAATTGTTGCCGCTTAGATTGATATATTTTAACTATAGTACTAGTATATTCAGCAGACTGGCCAGGAGACAGAAAGGGAGGAGGTATTTGACACAAATTTTTGAGTGGAATTTGCAACATCCTGTGCTGCCATAGATAAATTTTTAAGCAAATAAATTTCTGAGGCTCAGGAGGAAAAACGGTAACTCTATACCGAAGTGGGGCTTTCTGAGCTTCAATCAGTTGATATTCTGAGGCGAAGATCAAAATGCGGCCGAGACGGATGAGGTGCATTCTCTACATTGGAACCCTCAGCAACTACAGGTATATACTTTGGACGTGTGTCAGTGTAATCAATGTTATTTTTACCCGATTTTTGGCGGTAAGGTATACTAGTACTAAAGTTAGAGTATTTGTATCCTTCCATGAGGTAGAAATTTTGCAGATGGATAATAATGAGAAGTAATATCTGGTCGCCAATTAAATTGTTTTGTATTACAGCTTCATTGCAGCTTTTGCAGTTCGACTCTTCCATGCTCGGCTTAACGATGCTTTCGTCGAGAGCTTTCGTCATCTCCACTTGATGACGAATGAGGATGGGCACGAATTAAAGAATTGAATATAATTATGATAAGGTATAAGAAAACATACACTCGGGTAGTTATCATATTATTATTATTTTCTGTTATTGCTCCAGCAGGACACCAATAACGAAGATGTATTGTATCGGGACACTTTATTTTTCAATCTGATACATAAAGAGAACTGAACGCGGTTAATTCCATATATATATATAGACACAGCTTTATCATCCTCCTTTCTTTGGTGCAAAAAAAAAAATAAAAGAAATTGCCGTTGATAAGAAACCGGTTTCTTTCTTCTCTTTTTGGGGCTTCGGAAACGCAACTAAAATCAGTCGCCTATTTGCATAGAAGGTTCCAGCCTGTTTGCTTCATGTGCATAGCGTGTAGGTACGAACGTTACCCCTATTTCTATCTTACTGAGGCTGTACTGTCTTAAGTTAAATTTTTTCTCCTATTGTACTAGGTATACCTGTGGCAGAAAGGGTCCTTGTACAACGAGGCAGTATAGCAGGAATCACATAGGTTTTTGTTAATTCGTTGCTTAAATTTTCACCAATATCTGTCCCATTGGTACTGCGTGGCACAAGACGAACTCGTGCATCTAGTATATATGCCCCTGCATGTTTGTAGCTAACGCTTTAATTGCTATAGGAGTGTGATGCACCATTTGATAGAACCAACTGTTATTGTAAGTGGCTGGTTATAATTCTATTGAACCAACTAGTGTGTAGTGTTTTCGGCCGTTGTGATGCGTAATTTAAGAAACACTGACCCTGCGATCTTGGTCTTGCCCTATTTACTTGTCTTTCTATGATACTTATACATTATAATAAGTTGTGGTTATAATAAACTAGCAGTAGCACTTTAGACACCAAGTCATCTCTACCGTTGCATATTGACGCTGTATGTAGAGTCGTCTGGACACACGCACAGCTCACTAGCGTATTCACCATCACCTGGACAGAGTAATTCGAAAAAGACACGCCAGTGCTGCTGGTCTCAATACTGCTGCACTTCTGCTTGTGTCACAACGGTCTCTAATAATAGAAGCTTGCAGCGACTACCGCCGCCAGTGCAGCAAACTGCTAATAAGATGATCTAGGTGACGATAATAAGCTTCTGATTGCGTTATCGAGCGCTTGATAGGTTAGAAAAATTAAAAAAAAAGAGCTTCTTTGTCGCGACTGTGCAGGACCGGCTGCAGACTGCGGGCCTTTGTCAGGTGGAACAATGAAAGCAAATCGTGCCTTTGTGTTGTGATAAAATTTACTGATAATTCGCGTTGTCTTGTGATCAGGCCGTCACAGAATATTCCTCTGAATGTTGAATTTTGAGTTGGTTCTATCGATTGATTTTATTCACTTGGTGAGAGATCTCTCATTTCTATTGTTAGGTCTCTGACTGTATTAATTCTACTCTTCATATGTAAAATAAATATTTATTGGGGCGTACGGTGAGTTATACCCACCACTCGAGGGGGAAATTGGGCAGACCATAAGGGGTGAGGCTAGTCAGGCCCGCTCATTCTATGATATGGGGAGTCGCTCCTCATCCACACACGAGGCCCCTACTTCTCATAAGAGGGGGGGGGGGCGGCGGCATGGAATAGATTGCCCTACGGTGTGTCTGCGCTACGGTCAAATGAACGCGTTCTCTCAGCACATCGTCCGAATGCTTTATTGTGTCTATTTGAACAGAATAATGTATAGCTTATTTACTGATTATACATATACTCCAGATTTCCAAATATAACATAAATTTCAATAGCGGCACCTGCTAAGCCAACTAAATTGACGGCTAATATTGTAGACACGACTGCAGTTGCGTTTACAAAGAAATAACAGAACATTCGGCCTAGTATTAGAGATAACACGGTTATTTAACTGCCTAATAAACTGGCCTTTAGTTAGACTCTCGGGACATCGTTCGGTTTCAACTTTATTCTCCTACTAATGACGCATTAGCATCTGTTAATCGAACCTCCTCTTTTCCGACTTGGTGCGTCCACTGCGCGTTGGTCCAGAGTGGGCACACTCTCGTACAAGTTTTTCACATTCCTCTCTACAAGCTATGCATCCCATTCCTATTTCTCCCTGAATCACAAGTTGCACGTCCAGGGAGGTTTTAAATAATCACTCTTTAATAATTATAGACTCATTTTAAACTTGAATGCCAAAGTATTTACAACTTCCACTTCGAGCCTCCCGCTAATACGACATATCTCGAGGGAAATGAGAAGTTTGTTATAGATTAGACAACACATTTCGAGGACTACCTTACTGGGCTTACGTTTGCTTTACTAATTATACATAAATTGTCCTCGCTATATGTCGTACTGATTTTAAGCAGCATTTATTTTATTTTAAAGCCTTTTAATCACAGGTATTCGATATTCTTCCTATTGAATTAATTTCAGTGCACACATTTTGACCATTATTCTCTATTCATATTGCAAGACATTGTATGGGCATGCCCTGCGTTTATACGAAAGTTACACTTAAAATTCTATTACATGTTATTATTATTTTTTTTTGCAAAGATCTATTTACAATCATAACCTTAAAGATTTTTATCTCTGCAGTCATTAAATATTATTAGTGACAGACTTCAGCGATTGTCCTCATCTCCACGTTGGTTCAAATTTCTTAGCTACTCAAAAGCCATTACCGAATACGACAATAGTTCCTCAAACGCTCGCGTTTCCTTCCTATCTGTAGCATTACAAAGAATAATTAAAGCAAAGCACAAGAAATTTTATTCGGTACAGTATCTTGTCTTTGATAAATGTCCTTATTTAATGAACCGATTCGTTACGTATATCGAGTACCGTCTGTTCTACTTCAGTATGTGTAAAGAGTATTTCACTCAAAGTTTCAGGTATGATTTTCGTGTGTTTGCTTTGTTTCAACGCTTTAGTCGACTGCGGCGCCTGTCGATAATTTCCTACTCAATGGAATGTCAGCATATTTAATTGACTCACAAAACTGTTTCTTAAGTTTTTTATATTTCTATTGATATTTAAGTAGATGAATGGCCTTTACTAATAAGTTATACGAGAGCGTTTTAACTCTAATTAGTTAGCTTATAAGCTTACGTGTGACCCGTACTGCAGTTTATTTTCATCACGCAAGTTGTTTTCCTACAAACATTTCTCATTTTCTTCTGTATGTTTTTGTGCCGTTCAAATTTTTTCACCATTCATAAGTATACCATGATGTTTTTTTCGGAAGTTTGCGCAGTTGTCGTGTATCCTCAGGTTGCTACGATTTGGCAACACCTTGTATGTGAAACGGGACCGAATGTTCCTTGTATAGAAGGCTTCGGATAAGATATTAATTTTCTTGGAAGCGCATCGCATCCTCTTTTATCCCACCGTGACAGCAGCATTTGCAGCGTGCTCTCTATTCCAGAGATTCCATTTCGCAGTGCCTGCGATCCAAGAGCTCGCATTTTTCTACCTTCTCAGCCGCACAGTATCCCGCATGTTGCGTGTGACCTGAATATCTTCCTTCACTTCCATTGCAATTCTCTTGCTAATGGCTCGAGTAGCTCTGCTGCATTTCCAGCGCTTCTGCTTTGCGCAGTCGCGTATTTCAAAAATGCACTCCTGAGTGGGGCACCTGGGATCGTTAATTGAGAAAAGAGGCCCCAGCCATTCGTCATAAATGGTGCAAGTGACGTGACCTCGTTTTGTGGCATCTCTGTTCTTCTTGCTTTGCAGTTCGTAAATTACTCGGACGTATCCGGGTGCAGCTGGTGGCCCTGTTTGGAAATAGTCGTGGCTTTGCATGCTGTAATTTTGTCCAACCGTGGCAGCTGCGGTGGCCTGGTTGTCAGGAACCTTTTGCTATTTTTGCTTTTCCACTGAATATTTTAACATTTAATCCTGTGGTTATGCTCAGAATGCCTGTTGTGTCCTCCATGCAGATGAACTTTTCCACCTAGTGACTGAAGGAAAAAGGAAATGAATTGCCACTGTGACCTGCTCGCTGCTGATGATCTTTACAGGGAAATTGACTGGATGACTTGAACGATATAGCGATATAATTTGGACAACTAGCATTCGTTCTCAATATATTTTTGCGTCTTTTGGCGACGTAATATGGGACCATACAAGAATTATTTGTATGCCCTGGACGGCGATGCACTACGGTATGTCTGGAACAAACTGCATCTGTGCATTGATTTACTGGACTACAGCTATATATTATTTTTCTATACATATGCTCCGCAGTTGAACCTATTTTGCAGGTTTTTTTCATTAGCTAGTGACTCATTTTAAATTCTATCAAGATTTATTTTGATTCTAACTTGGACTTCAATATAATTTGTGTTCTAGCACACTTAAGCCATTGTATCACACGTTTGAAGGTTTTACATCTTGCGAAGATCTGTCATGCAGGACTAATTTTTACAGATGTTCTATCACACTTTTGAAGACTGCGTATCTGACACGTGGATATTTATGCAGTGCCAACTTTCTCTTTGGATCACACTTTTGAAGACTGCGGATCTGACGCTTGGATATTTATGCAGTGCCAACTTTCTCTTTGGATCACACTTTTGAAGACTGAATACATTACAAAGATCCTTCCTGCAGCACCAGCTTTCAAGCGCTGCTGCCTCACTTTTAAAGTTGATGGCATCAATTTCTTTCATAGGTGTTGGCAGATTTCGGAAGTCGGTGCCATGTCTAAGGTATTGCCGAAATGAACCTGAACTCGTGAGGCGTCTGCAGAGTTTTCTCACAGAAGCGGTGAATTCGAGGAAAGGGAGGAAACTCGATCGGCTTCCCTGACTCCGAGGCTTCTGGAGAAACGCGATGTTCGCAACAGCTGGTGACTTCATCCTCTCGAGGAGACGGTCATTCGCTTTTCTTGAGTTTTTTATTATTTTCTTAAATATTACTTCCCGAAGGAGACATTCAAATTGACAAGTATTCCCCGTTGCAGCACGCCCTTGTTTTATGCACTTTCGTCATCTAGGTTTAAAATGTTTTCTTCCAGGTACTCGACAGATGTACTATTGCATCAAAAGTACATATAACGAGAGTTTTGAACCTAAGTATTAAACGCAAAAAAATGACCCCAATAAAGCAGCTGTATTAGTCCTTGTTTTTAGGTTTAGAACTTACGAAGTAAGCTAGGGACAAGAAAGTCACACTAGGACGAACGCTTATAAAAAACCTAAAGCTTAAAAGCACGATGGAGCTGAAATTCATGTGGTGGAGTCTTTGAGTTGTTTAATGGAAGAAGAGACATAATGCAAGGAAAGTGGAAAATCCCTTAGGAGTGATATGCATTTCAGTGGTGCAAAATTTTAAAATTGAAGAGGACTTACTGTAATTAGTGGATCTCGTTTATTTACCTAAACTTCCGAAAGACTTTTGGACCAAATCTCCATCGACTCGTATTAAAAAACTGGAGTCCGACGGCATCCAGAGTGACTTGCACGCTTGTCTGCACCAAGCTTACTGGTCACCAACAGCGAGTGCTACTGTAGGAAGTGACGAGCGATTGGACTCGTCTATCATATGGGGTTCTGAAGGTAGAGTATTTGGACCACTTTTGTTCATAATTTATATCTGCGGTCTCTCGATCGTAACATGCTCTGTAAGCTCGGTAAATTTGCGGATGACTGTACACTGTGCCACTGGGCCAGTTCAGACAACGATAACGGTCGGGAACAAGTCCAGGAAGACCTCGACCGTCTCATGGAATTGTCCTATGTGTGGAAGATGAGTTTCAGTGACATATGTTCGGTCATATACAGCATGGATCAAAAAAACATCCAGGCCCGACTGGATGTTAACGACATTGAACTTGCATCGGTTACTCTGTAAAGTGACCAATGAATAACGATTACAGGCGAAGTGAAACCGGATGAGAAAGAAGACAAGTGTGTAAGCATGACAAGCTAAATCCTGGGAATCATCACCTGGAATTTAGAGTATAAATTTAAGGATATCGTCCTTCCTTTACACGCAGGAGCGTTAGTTCTCCCTCACTTACCGGTACAGCCTTGTATTCAATTGCTCTTTCCGTGTCAGATCATATATGGGCCTTACGAACCCAGAAGCAAAGCTGAGTATTTTTTCCGCAGGAGATGTTGCAGCTGGGCGCAGTTCCTGATGATGAGGTTAGTTTTGTAAAGTTAGGTAGGTTCTCTATATTTCCTTTTCTGTTCCGCGAGTTGGGCTGTCGATCGAGATAGCCGACCTAGTCCGCGGCACTTCTCTACTCTCTCTCGTGTGGAAGGCCATGAAAGGAGCCGTTCACCCGAGCGTCTTTTTTCTATCCTTTGCGCCTTAATTGTTTCCTTGCCCGCAGTAGCGCACGTGGGCGACTCGAGACAATGTGTCATGGAACGCTTGGTCGGCCGTGGGGTGTTACGCCCACGGCGGCCGCACCGAGCCTCCCTGCTTGGATAGCACTTTATTGTGGGTGCGGTGGCTAAACATGGAGTTAATTATAATAATAGTAGTTCTATTCAATTCTAGTTTCCGTATCTCCCTTAAGATATTGATAAAATGGAAAGCATCCAACGTGAGCAACAAAATTAATACCCCAGCCGCGTGAAAAGCCATACGAACATTGCTTCTAGGAGCTTGGACTTCTCTCTCGTGAACAAAGACGACCCAACGAGCAACTTATAGAAACTTTTTAGTATCTGACTGGCTTCAACGACGCCCGACAACAAGATCCTTTGGCAGAGACTTTTATGGTCTACGAAATATTGAACGAAAATTGAAATATCAACGTCGAACAACGCAACGTCAGGAGTATTTCCAGTACCTCAGAATGAACACTTGAAATGGACTGCTCTCAGAAGTTGTTGGAGCACAGATAATCAACAGATTCAAAAAGATAGTTTGGACAAGTAAGGAAACAGCACCCTCCACAACTACGAACCCCTCGTCCTTAACCCATCAACGCCTAACTGCTGTAGAGGCAGCTGTGTTCTATTATCTTTCATTCCCTATCTAAGTTACCGCTTCAGGATCCTCAGCAATATGTTGTAACTGATGATACTTGCACGGTTAACCCAGTGGCTGCGGCTTTCGGTTAGATACATATTTTTTATCAATAACGGCAGTAGCTCGGACAGGGCCGAAGCCAGGGCCTCGGCTCGTCCCTAGGACTGGGGTTGTTGGTCTATCTATTCACGGAAATAGAACATAAACCTTAAAGATTGATATGAAATTGCTATGGTTTATGAAATTTTAGGTTTATTATAAGAGAGTGTTCGAGGTAAGTAACAGAGAAAACTAGAGCACTATGAGAGCGCATACCTCCGCCAAGTGAGGCAACGGTAGCAAATATTCAAATTGGCTCTGAAACCATAATTTTCTTTGCATAAACTTCAAAATCTAATCATTTGTGCCTTTTTATATTAATAACAGATTGTTCAATTTTTTTGAAGATCCGTTCCTAATTTTTTGAGTTATACTGTTAACAAACGTTATGACAAATATGAGTCAAACATACAAACGAACCAACCGATCTGCACCAAAATTTGATCGTTTATGTCTTTTATTATTACTAACAACTCCTATTAATTTCATAAAGATCCATTCAATATTTTTTGAGATATTGTGCTAACAAGCATAACATTGAAAAGTCACAAACAAACGAACGAACAAACGGATCATTACCAAAATCTGGTCATTTACTCTTTGTTAAATACCTAATAACTCATGTTAATTTCATCAAATCCATTCATAACTTTTTGAGTTAAGGCATCGAGAAAAATGACGGTGACAAACAAACAAACAAACAAACAAACGGATTGACATATCTTCACCAAAAGTTAATCATCTGTTTCTCCTAACATACCTAACAATCCCTGTAAATTTCATCCAAATCGGTTCATAACTTTTTTAGTTATCTTGGTGACAGACAGACAGACAGA
>LQNS02277999.1:1712321-1727654 GCA_001587735.2 Parhyale hawaiensis
GGGGGGGGGTCTCGGGTCATTTGTTCCTTCCGTCAAATTGGCACCATAGTTCGTGACCCGAGAGCGACTGCGACTACACTTGCTCATCTGGGGCCAGTGGGCCTATACCCGCAGCACAAACCAGTGAATGTGGGTTTCCCATGTGGGGGTGTGGTCTAAGTTGACTTTACCTTTACCGAAGAACTTCTCTTAGCCAGCAGTTCTTCCCATACTTTACAGCGAACATTTGAAATCGACTCCCCCCCCCCAAGTTGTCGGTTCAGAGTCAGTCAGTGCGTTTAAAAATCGTCATTGACAAATACTGGGAGCAACATCCTCTACAGTTACGGACTTCTCCAGCAGTCCCAAACTCATAACGGTCAAAGAGTCTAAGCCGCCGTAATCCAGTATCTCTCATGCCTGTACTAACTTAACGTCTCCTAGCGCTACAAATCTGCAGCAATTAATTGTGCTTGCGCGATCAACTCTTTGGCCGAGTTTATTCTTTTTATCATCAGCTATCTCTAGGATCCTGGCGTAATGGCAATAGCGCATACAGGGCAGGAGCGCAAGTCCCGGCTGCTCTCTAGGAATAGGCTTGTTGGTCCGTCTACTGTCAGCTATTCAATCTAAATGTGCATTATTTCAAGGAGGAAATAATACGCATGTTCGTTATATCCACCAATAATTTTCTGTGTGTACCAGTAGCATACTTTGAAACGTCTTGAAATATGTCTTTTCTTATTGGGCTAAGCGAAGCATAAACATATTTAATAAAAGAATCATTATATCAGTGGATTCCTCGTAAAATTTAAAGAATGACATGAAAGATGTGTTCGATATATACTCAAGAATTTGTGTTTCTGTACATAATACTAAGGAGAATGTTATATATTTCCCACGGATTAAGTGAAGTAACAATAGCAAATATCTTCTTACCTCCGCCAACGAGGTTATGTTTTCGTCGGGTTTGTCTGTCTGTTATTCTGTTTGTCTCCAAGATAACTCAAAAAGTTATCGACGGATTTTGACGAAACTTACATGGATTGCTAGGTATGTTAGGAGGAACAAATAATTAACGTTTGGTGAAGATCTGTTCATCCGTTTGTTTGTTTGCATTTTTTGTTAGTATCATAACTTAAAAAGTAATTGAGGAATTTTCATGAAATTTACGTGAGCTGTTGGGTATATTGCAAAGAGTAAATGATAAAAGTTTTGTGATATAAGTTCGTTTGTTTCTCTCTGTGTTTAATTCTATGTTTTTAGCGCAATAACTCAACAAGTTATGGATGAATTTTCATTAAATTTACAGGAATTATTAGGAATGTTAAAAGAAATAATAGATTAAATTTTGGTGATGATCGGTTGGTCCGCTTGTGTGCTTAACTGATGTTTGTTAGAATGTTTATTAGCAGCAGAACTCAAAAAATATGAACGGATCTCCAAAAAATTTATAGAATCTGTTATTAGTGTCAAAAATCACAAATTAGATTTTGGTGCTGATGCAATGAAAATATCGTAATGGTTTCAGAGCCGATTTGAATTTTTAGTTACCGTTGCCTTGCTTGGCGGAGGGATGCGCTCTGAGAGTGCTCTAGTTCAAAATGGGATCAATTTAACTCAGGTATTAAGAGCATATGTTTTGCTACACGTCCACTATGTCCTTCAACTTATGGAGAAGACGGCAAGGGCGTAGGCTAGGGGTGCACCCCCACCCCCTCCACAGCAACTGGGGGGTTCCGCTTGCCTAAGCACCATAAAAGATGTGCACCTCTGTAGAAAAAATGGAAGAAATAGCCATGTGTGGATTCAAAAACTATTTTTACTCAGGGCTGGCAAATTTAGGGGAGGGTGCTTTCAACATGTAATCGATGCCTTGCCAGATTTTTTTTTTATTCGGAATAAATATACAATCTCGGAATTCCATTCGTGGATGACACCAGGGAAAGTTTGAAGGCTCAGTTCTCAAGTGTGGCACGAGAGCCAGCATCGCTGTTGGGTCTTGTCTAAGCAAGTATTGGAAAACTTTAGTCATTGGCATTGAAGAGGCCATTGACCAATACAGCAGTGACCATCCATCACCTGAGTTGGTGCCACAGACGATACAATGACGGCAGACTATGTGCAAGTCCCTGCTATATGTAATCCCTCCTATTTATTAACTCAAAAAGTTGAAAAGCTACAAAAAAAAAACGAAGTGGCACCATTAAAACGAGCACCCTTTTGTGCACCAGAATTTAACTTTATATCTAGTCACCACCATTCTCAATACCCTTTTACCAGCGATGAACGAGAACCTTGATGCCTCGGTCACAAAAGTCAGCGCCTGTCGAGGCGGTTCACTTTTTCACGACTAAGATTACTCGTTGTTGTAAGGAAAACTCTAACGACGTACCTAATGCGTCCGTCAGAATTTCGAACAGGCCAAAAATAAGTCTGATGGTGTCAGTTCTGGACTATAAGGCGGGTGAGACAACACCATCCACCCAAACTTTGTCGCACATTCCTTGGTCTTCAAACTTGCGTGTGGCCTGACGTTGTCGTATTACAAACGGAAAAAATATTTCATGCTTTCTAGCTTTCCACGGGCAATTCAGGCCTTCAACTTGGTCAAAGTTTCGACGTAGATGTCAGAGTTGACAGTCACTCCTGGTTCTAAGAAATCAGGGAGGATACTGCCCTTCCTGTCCCAGTAGACGGTGCACATCGCTCTCCCTGCGCATGTCGGCGTCTTGAACTTCATCTTTGCTGGGAGAGGGAGAGTGGTGGTGCATTCCATTGACTGCCATTTGGACTTCGGCTCATAGTAGCAACACAACGTCTCGTCACCAATAATGATGCCATCCAAGAATCACGTTCGGCTTTGTACCGATCCAACAAGTCCTGAGAGACATCCTTTCGTTGGTAGTTTTGTTTCTGCTAGAGCATTCGTGACACATACCTAGCGCATGCACTTTGCTGTGTCCCAGGGATGAACATTGTTTCCAGTGCACCCACGGTAGCAGCAAGCTTGCGTACTCAACTGCTAGCACTGAAGTTCACGCGATCGATACCATGCCAGGTAAGCGTTTTCGCGCTGCTTGATGTGCTTGGTCGGCAGTTGCTGAGTGTGCACAGCTACCGTGGGGGCACCTAATCCTGCTCAAATAATGGGGAGGGTAGGGGACGCGGGTCATTCAACCTTCCGTCGATTGCGTCCTGACACATAGTCGACGGCAGGTGCACCTTCGCCTATATCTGCAGCACGAACCAGAGCGTGGGGGTTTTTCAATGTAGGGTGCTGTCAAGTTGACTTTAGCGCTACCGACACCCACATCCAACTCGAAAAGCATTTCATCCACCGTTATCAGCCTATCAGTGTGGATGAGTTGATCGAGGTGCACTTTCTTTTCCCGGGGTGATGGCTGTGCATGAGCGTTCGGATCGCACTTTGTCACTCACATTTCTGTGGGTGGCTACTCTGAAATCGACGAGCCCATTTTCTAACTGGGCTTGACAGCAACTGCATCGGCGTCGTTAATGACCGTGCACCACGTGCCGAATGTTGATTTTTTCAGTTTTTCCTACATGGAGGAATTCAATGACGCATTTTTGCTTCTGACTCGCGTCTATTATAGGAAAGGCGATGTTCGAGCGACACACCGTCAATATCTTCTACAGAGAAATGAAATTTATAGGTCATGATTGCATGAGCTCAGTCATCATAACAAAGTAATTTTCAATCCTCTTTTATCCCGTCAGCGGGTAAAAATAGAAAGCATTTCTTTTGGAATGACCCTCATATAGCAAGACGCCAGAGGAGACACGACCCACGTCACCTTCCGAAGCCATCAAAGATTCTGATTGTCCAAATTGTCTGCACCCTTCCTCTTACGTCCTATGTGAGTGAAGAGAGTGCAAACACACTGCGACGCCTCCATTCACATATGAGATCAACCGTGTGGCAAGAGAGACTTTCATCAATGGCGCTCATCAACATCACTAAGCTAAACATATAGCTATGTCTTGATCGTGTTTTTAACATTCATGCCTCAATGAGTCCCAGCGACATCCCGGTCGGAAATAATGGTTGTGATTATAGTAGAACAACTATGATTATGGTCGAGATCTTGGTTGTTTATTATCGATATATTCTCCATATTTAACCATTTATGGGGTGCATTATGGTAGAGATGTGTCACAACCTTCGATCATATTGCCAACCATAAATACCCAATTACAACCATAAAGGTTTCAGCTGCACAACCATGATCTACCATAGTAAACCGTAAGAAACACCATTTACGACCAAAATCGACTGTGTTCAGCGAATAATGCACGTATATTCTACCAAGATCAACTGTTGACATGTTAAAGCACTGGATGCCTGCTTTGTTTGGTAATGATTACCTGCTTCTGCAAAAAAAAAATTATACGTGCGAGTTAGGCCAGCAGGTCAGAATGGTGAAAGGCTCTAAACTTCAGGACGATGCTATAGAGCAGAAGCTTCAACCAGTTTCTGCACGTTTATATATAACTTCTTCCAACTCTAAGCTGGTACGCAGCTGTACGACACAGTTCAGAGGAAGTTTCCAGTAGATGGAAGAAGTCTGACCGTACCCGTTGTCAGGGTACGTAAGGCCAAATTTATCATGAAACTTGGCATTGCTTTCCATAGAGCTAATGGGAATAATTTGTTCATGAAACTTTACAGATATAAACTGATAAAAATAAATAGATGGCAATATCTGATCAAAGATTGCTGTACTGTTTTACAAGGGATACAACAAATAAATAAAGATGATGGGTAACTACGCTAAACTGGTAAAGCGTTTGTAAAATTTAGAAACGGTAGATAAAAATAACGTCAAGGCAGTTAACAACCATATATACCTTAAAATTTTTTGCAATTCATCGACAGGAAAGAAAAAACTGAAAATGTGCACAATTTTTGCACTATAATATGAATTTTTAGATGTTTCGCATTCAAACTTTTATTCGTACAATATTATTTTGGTCGATTATGTTGGGAATTCTAGATATATTATAATGACAACCCATACGTATTTTTCTCCAACTAATGGGAGGAATTCCACTCATGATCGTACGTACGGAAATCCGTTGATAGAGTACCTGGTTATGCTCTACCATATATAGTCTTCGGACATCCATGTACTACCATCTACCATATATAGTCTTCATACATCCATGTACTGCCATCGACCTTAGTTTTCTGACCATCCTTAAACAACCAATATTGCCTCCACCAATATCGACCTAAATATACTAAAATCAACGTTATGTTCAGGTCGCTATATGAACCATATTGTTTCATCATCCATATTCGATAGTAATCTCTCATACACCACTAGATTCAACCATAATCACAACCATTATTTCCGACTGGGATCAGTTGAATTCCCAAATCAAATATTAGTTTTCTGCAATGGCCTGTAGCTCGGATCACGTTGAATGATGCATGGCATGACCATCGATCCAGGGCGAGAACCAAAGCTGCATGCAACTGATACATAATTGTGAAGTCTACATTGATGGAACTTTTGTGTAGATTGAGTACAAAGTGAGTTCGAATTTTTACTGATTGATTTGGCATTTTTACATCTACGGTTAACATTTTGAGTGCTGTCATATAGAGATGTTCATGAATACATGTATGTAACTGAATTAGTGTGGTGTTCAATTGGTATAGTTTCTCAACAACGCCTATTATTGCCCCTTCAGTTCTGTTTCCCCAAGATGTGCCCTCCCCCCATGATCAGACCAGCCTACGCCCCTGACGCTTTCCCTCCTTAATAGAAGCGAAGCGGCTAGCACATGCTATCCTTGAGATCACACAGAAGACGTGTTTTGCTTCTTAGTATATAGCGGCATTAACGATACCGTGCCCAGCGATGCAAATGTTAGTTATTAGTTCAAGGAAAGTCTCACTAAGGCTTTAACTTTTTGGCAAAGTGAATTTCCATAAGCTCAAAGATCACGTGGCCGGTGGAGAACGTGATATGAGATGTGAACGGCATAGGATTTGAATTATTTTGAGGGAGAGTCCTGGTCACGTGGCCCTGCGAGACATTCTTAATGCTGAGAAATTCTGTAGTCTGACTACTAATGATGTCTGCAACATTCTTTGATATCCACGCACTTGATTTCATTGGACGAGTCTTACATGAATAAAACATACTCTGTGAATAAGCTTTGTTGTATATCAGAAAAGACCTAAGTAATCTAAATTAGAAAAATGAAGCCAGAGTATTTAATGCCATCTACAAAAGCATATTCCTGTACATGTGTAGAACTTGCATACTTGTATAACACTTAAGAGTGTAGGACGTTGTACTGTGTGGAGTACTAGATAGTATAGTATGTTGTGTCTTGTCCTGTTCTACGCTATTCTCTCAGCATACTGGCCCAGCCAGTTTGTGGGTTATGAAAGCTTTTGAAAGCTAACGAGATGCAGTTTATTCAATTTACAATTCACTTAACCCGAACAAAACATGTTCGTAATTGCCCCGGCCGCCCCTGTAACGGTGTGCTAGGCCAACATAGCTTCCACTGACAGACTAAATACGTTTGTCGCCGGTCTCGTATGATGTGTTCGGAGAAAGGCTGCAGAACTAAGCCTCAGGTAATGTCTTCACGATTCCTTGTCTAATAAGCTTTTCAACTTATGCTTGGTTCGTACCAGATCCTCTTGCAAAAGGGTGTCAGAGCACTAGCCGTTTCGAAATTGGTTTATCACTAGAAACGGCTGGAGAGTTCTTGCGGTCAGCCAGTCGGGTCAACTTTCATATGTTTGTCCTCTATATAAGTGAATCTCAGAGGGTCATACTTGTTCTTTACTTCGTACCCCGGCCTCCTGTAAGCATACAGCTGCCAGTGAGCTCCTGCACTTCTGACTTAGCTCCGGCACAGGAGGAAGTCTGTAAGTCTATCTGTACCATCTGTGAATTTGCCTAACTAGAATATACTAGGAAACCGAACCCGCTTGTTGATTCCCTTGTGTGTACGTGTCTCCAAGAACACATCAGAAATAAGTGCCGAGAGCCCAGTAAGTGGTACAGTAAGGATCAACAAAAGGTATAAACACCTTTTATAACAACATGGCGAGCAATATAGCCATTGCATTTTTTTTATGTTTGACATGTTTGAAGCAGAATTATTGGCTCCCTGTACCGCAGCATTATATACCAGTAACTGACTCAATACAGTTATGATATTGGTAGTTTTACATTTGTAGTAATTGATGTATAGAAAATATATTCCCGTAAATACGTTAGCGAATAAACGTTATTGGTTGTTTTTTCACTAGGTACACTCAAAACCTAAGTGTCGTGTAACGTATTCGCCCTACATATGAAGCTCCTTTGTTGAGTAGACCTGCAATTATTTCCTTGATATTCAACCAGAATGAGTTTTTACGCACCCTTATATGTTGCCTCGAGACTCGCGCATGGAGCCGTGATGGTCGATGTCTGATAATTATGTAAAGAAATTGTCAAAAGCCATACGTATATCATTAAGGATACAGAAACTCAACCATGTGCAAACACACTAATGGGATTAAGGTTCCTATCGCTAATGTGTGCAAAATTTAATGCATTTTATGTAGTACCTGCTCAAACATAAATTTATATTGTCCGTTACAACATAGTCACAACCCTCAGCAGCATAGGGTGGGTCATAAGGTTAGGTCACTTAGGTTATTCCATCCTAACTGTGTGGAGTCGCACCACAGTGGACAACGTAGATAAATTTAGACATAGTTAGGCGTTTGGCCCCACTTTATTTTGTGCCCATTACGATTCTTTCCCTTGTCTTTCATTTACTTGTGATCTTTATTCTGTTCTTTGTGCTTATCCTTCCTGATTTGTTGTACCCAGTGTAGGAACACCCCGGTGTATGGGTTCCACATTTTTGCCAACATACTATGTCTTTTCTTTTTTCAATCGTCGCTTACGCGTCCCAAGACATTCATACTACTGTCATCTATTATGACACAGTTGTAAAAAGTTAGTAAAATATATGTAGTAAAGACCGCAGATTTTTGCACGACCTTTGTTGGTTGTGATTCATTGCTTCAGAAGTGGTCTGGCAGTCTGGAGCGCCGCTCCCGTGAGGTTTAATTAAAAACTGCACTGGCTGGTCCTGATTTAAGAAATAATGGCAAATTTGGGCAGCGATTCGTGGGATACTGCCAGCTGGTTTTGAACCGAAATACGTTGTGGTAGCGAGGTTCAAATTTTGAATTATTTTAACTGGTACATGCAATTGCAGTGGCGTAGATGGCCACTCGAAAGTATCGATTATCATTGACCATCGTCACCACTTTCAGTATGCAACCATTGTCACCACCACTGCTTTCAGAAATCAACCGTCACCTCTACTACAACCGCTGCTACTTTTGGACCTATTCCACCACCACTATCGGCAGCAAAAATCTGTTTCCACCACCTTTGTCATCACCATCGTAATCAGTATTATACCTTCACTACCACTGTCATCACTCATCATCACTAACATCGCTAAGCAACCGTTCTCCAACGCTACTCTAAATCTACATTCGTTTTTACCTCCACTGGTACTGGTCGATATCACCACCACCACCACCACCATCTCCAATAAAATTAATAAAACCACTATCACCATCTGAGCAAACTTCACCGTCACGAAGCACCACCATCACCACCAGCGTTGGCATGGTTACCATTGAGAAGCGTAGGCGCCTCGTGGCAGACTGCGACATCCAGTCAGTCAGCTCGGTGGTCTGCTCGCTTTTGGCCGCTGCTGTCTGCTTCGATTCTTATTTTCCTGCAGCCAATTTGCGCAGTTTTGCACGATCCGAGTCAGGTGCTTTTGAGACTGCCCGAGAGCTCTTATTATTTTCAGGGACCAGCTACGTTCATTTGCATTGGATCGGTTCAGGCAATGAGCTGCCAATTAAGTTGGTATTTTCTGACAAGTTGGTCAATGACGCGTAAAAGAGAGGTGATTTGAAATGAAGAAGAGAGGAGAAGATATCCCAATTAATGCGTTATTTTTTATAAATAGGCCAATGACTCACTGAAGATAAGACCAGAATACTACCGAGATCACAGTGAATACGTTGCTTTTTGGCTGATAGACAAGTCACACGAGGGAATGAAATAATTCAGAATGCTGAAGTTTTAGGCCATTGACGAATAAGATAGATGATCCAGAATGAAGAGTTGCCAATTAAAGCGTTATTTTTTGATTGGCCAATGACGCATAGACAGTGAACATCAGATAAATCAAAATGCTGGAGAGTGATTGCGTCTATTTCTGACTGAGACCAGTGGCCCAAAAATCTGAGGGGACTTGAAATGCTCGAGAGCTGCTAATGAACTCTCAAGCAGAGGAATTAACCAGGGCTTAAAATGGCCTATTGACGATAACGTTGATTTTTCTTTTTCAATACCCTAGTTAACGTGTCCTTGACTGTAGAGTGACAATCCGGTCGGAGAAGACGCTGAACGAAAGATCCTAGTCTTCGTAGTCAGCTTACAGACGCGTGCATTGGCGATTCGGAGAGAATAATCGCCTCGCGAAATCAAGCTCCCTTTAAAAAAAAGAATCAATACGAAATATGTATCAATGATGAAAATATGACTGGGCACACGATGCTAACTTTCTTAGTTTTTTTGTGCTAGCTAGCCTATGCTGTCTGCAGACATAAACTTGTTTTCTACATGCATTGTCTTCGTGCGTGGTTGCCTCTTTTCTCGGTCTGGATCTCATGCATATTAAGCTAGAGCAGTTTGAGACCAAATACTTCCGCCAAGCAAGGCAAGGTAAGGAAATAATAAAACTGGTTCTGAAACCTTGATTTTCCTTGTATCAACATCAGGATCCAATCATTTGTGCCTTCTGATAGTATTAACAATTCCTGTAATTTTCCTGAAGATCCGTTCATAAATTTTTGAGTTACGCTGCTAACAAACATTCTGACAAAAATTAGTCAAACGGACCAACCGATCATCACCAAAACTTAATCATTTATCTTTTACCATTACTAAGCACTTCTGTAAATATCGTAAAGATCCGTTCATAGCTTTTTGATTTATTGTGCTAACAAGCATAAATTTAAACGCAGCCACAAACAAACGAACAAACAAGCAGATGATCACAAAAATTTGGTCATTCGCTATTCGTAATATACCTAACAAGTCGAGTAAATTTGATGAAAATCCGTCCATAACATTTTGAGTTACGGCATTAAGAAAAATGAGGCAGACAAATAAAGAGATGGACGGATCTTTACTAAAAGTTAATCATCTGTTTCTTCTAACAGTCTTAACAATCAGTTTAAATTTTCTTGGTGACAGACAGACAAAGAGAATAACAGACAGACAAACTCGACGAAAACATAACCTCCGTGGAGGAGGTAATCATCTTCAGACAATGAACGTAGCAATATTTTAGACTTACAGCGAAGCCAGATGTTGTTTTACATACTAATTTTCAAATTCGTTTACTAAAAATTTCAAGATTTATTTAATGTCCATGAACCGCCGCCCTTTTAGCTGTAGCAAAGAATGTTTGCTACTTTTTTATTTCGTTGCTTAACATGATAGTGAAGTAAATCGAAGTTTGCTGTGAAATAAATAATGTTCTTCATCGTTGTCATACTTTTAACTTTCATCATTTAAGCCTGGTTTCCAGCAAGAAGTATATATTGTATCTTATCCGCTCTTCCTACGGCCATACGCCATGATTTTTAATTTTCCATAATATGAAAACCCTAAGAATATTTTTTTGAAAAGTAAATGTGGGTCAGCGAAGTGGATGCGCTGCTACACCGATTTCTCGAAGTTTACCGTACTTGTGTATTGTAAATAATTTAATCTTTTTCGTACTAAGTTTTGATACATAATATAATTTATTTAGTTAACCTAGAGAAACACGCTTACATCCGCTAAGCAAAGCAATGTCAGCGAAAAATCGAAATTGGTCCTGATACCAGGATTCTTTTTTTAACGTCACCAAGGCTTGGCCATTTGTGCCTCATGACACTAGTAACAGTTCCGAAAATACCGTCTGTAACTCTTTGAGTAACGCTGAGACAAACTCTACGACAAACATCTAGTTAAACGCCCTCGCGGAAGAACCGATCATCACCAAAATTTGGTCATTTGTGCCTTTCAAGTTTATAACATTTCTAACAATTCCTACAAATTTTATGAAGATCCATTCATAACATTTAAGGTTATGTAACCAGTACACGGTGCCAAATATTACTAATGGTGTCAAACATGGAAACAAACAAACGCACTGACAGATCTTTTTTTTTTTTAATTTGGTCAGTTGCTCTTCACAACAATTTTATAAATTTCATGAAATTTCCTTTATACGTTATGTTGCCAAAAACATGCAGGTAGAGAAACAAGCGTTGTCTTCGGATTTTCACCAAAAAAATAATAACGTGTTTTTCCTAACATACCTAACACTTCCTGTGAACTTCATTCAGATCCGTTCATATATTTGACTTGCCTTGATGACAGATAGACGGACGGACATAGGGACAAACAGAAAATCACTCTCCGACAAAAACATAACATCTTTTGCCGACGTAGTCATGAAAATTTTACGTTCTATAATGCAACATTACTTAACATACGTGGCTGACATGTGATTTTCATTTTCAATGTTTTCAATGCACTGTACCTCAACCAGTAAAGTGAGTCTTTTCAAGCTTCTTTCTTTTGTAAACATGCGGCTTTTGAGAGGCATGTGTCCTTCCTCGAATGCCAGGACGTTAGTTCCTGCAACTCTCTAGGAATGTGCCTATTGATCCGTCAACTGCCAGCTTCTAAAGATATCGTCGGCTTTCTCATACAACCTATGCGATACAATTGCATGTTCCTCAAACTTGGCGCAGTGGTTGTTCGAAGTGAGTGATTATATCTGTGGAACGGCGCACTTTAATATGTCCTCGCAAATACCTACAGCTCGAAGTATAGCACAACTTGACGCGACAATAGTATGGCAGGAACTGAGCCCGAATGAATATTGCTGACGGGCCCCCTGACACTCAGATATAGAGCGCACGCTGTTGCCAATACAGCCTGGCTTTCGCTTTGGCATACCAGGCTATTATATTGTCAAGTGTGTTGTTGCTTACCGTACTTTCACTGCACCTTACTTTATTGTTCCTTACCTGAATCGGCTTACCGTATTCTAGCGTTAGTTCAAGTTTACCAGTCGATAGTGAAGCCTGCCTTACCTATAACCACCTCAGCGATATGATGTAGTCCACCAGGTAATTTTTTTTACCTACGGTGCGGGTATGGTAAATAGCATACCTAAGATTCAGGTGTATTATGAGTGCCTTTTAGTTACGTTCCGCTCTTATTCTAGCCGAACAGAACCTGTCCTAGCGCCTCACATAGTCACCAGGGTGGGCCAGATGCCGGATATGCCGGGGCCTCAGCGACTGAGTTGCTCATTGTTGATCATTTTTATTTATTAATCTGTACGACCTTTCTTGATTGGCTGCTCGAATATTCAAAAAAAAAATATATTGTTGGAAGCTGTGATTTGTGATTGATGTCAAGACCAGCGTCCTTCAATTGTCAGCTAAAATACTCAGAGTGAATTGTCACAAACGTCGGTTTGCTCTGCTTTTGAAGTCTTAGCTTACATTAATGGTTCGTGGAGTCCTTGAGAACATTATCGAAAACTTTAGTTTGGTGTTTTCAGAACTAGCTTACTTTAATTAATGGCTCAGTAAATTCCAGAGCGAGTTTTCAGAAGCTTTTGCCTGGTTATCTTTGATATATTTTCTTTTGTTAATGAATTAGTCGATTTGGCAAGGCTGTCGTCTCAGCGCTTGATAAACTGTTACCAACCTTCATAGGTTATGGGATGGCCCATAGACGGTAGAGTTAGGCTATAGTTAGGTTCGCACTTACTATGTTGCAGAGAGTTACACTCTCGAGGGCGCATCATAGATTGCCGTAGCCTTACAAAGGACTTCGCTATAGATTACTTTTGTGCCCATGCTAAAGTTCCTCTCTCTTTCATACACTTACTAACAATGCCAGTGTCTTTTGTGTTGGTCTCTGTCTTCTTGATTTGCCGCTTCCATGTCTGCTGGTTGCGTGTGTGAACGCCTTCGTGTATGAATGCCCCGTTTCTATCGACAGACTACACGTCTCTTTCACTTCCTATCCTGAAGCTCCGCTTTGTGTCTTTGGAAACTAAATTCACGATAGTCCATCCTACTTTGAAACAACTATCGTTGTGATCAATTTTTTTTTCCAAACTCTAACGTGCAATTCAGTTTTACTTTCTCGTTGTAACAACTCGACAGTAATTGAAACGTTGTATGTACGATACACCTTAATTAATTAATTAAGAGAAAAGATTAGTTGATTTGATCAAATATCTGGAGCAAGTTATCAAAAGCTTTGATTTTCGACGCTCTTCTGCAACAACTTCCTTCTGCTGTTTCCGATCATCCTGTATAAAGAATTCCAGGAACAAAGACAGCCTCAGCTGCACCGCTTACACCCCCCACCTGCCCCAGCGTTCCAGGGCTACCAGGAGCCAATTCAATTTCAGATCTCCGACCTACTTCTCTAGCAATTATTTCTTAAGAGGTCAGTACCTGACGCCTCTTCTTACGGCGCAAGTTGAAATGGAGATGGGCGCTTGGTAGTGCCTAGGAAAGTACGGGACCAGTTCTTTGTGAAAAGGTTCTCGCTGAGACAGGGTTGGATCTTCTGCGAAAAAAAAGGCTTTTGGTAACTATATCCCAAGTCACTTATAGAGGCTGCTATGACTAGAGCATATTACTCTTGCAGAATTTTAGCCAAATACGTACCGCATAGAAAGTTTTGGAAGCTGGTAACGGCAGCCTTGCTTGTAATTGGTTGCACGTATTCTTATGCAACCAATGTAGAAGTATATCTCGATGCAATTTACGTATTTTTACCTTCACATGCGAAAAGTCCAGTTTTTTGTGTCCTGATGATAGAAGAAATCAAGCTGCAATATAAAGACCGATGAGCGGGTAAATTATATCAAAGTTCTACAATAATCACAGCACGCGTCTAAGGGAGCTGTTCGGTGTGCGCGCTCCAATGCATTCCGTGCTTCTCAAACGCTGCCAACCTGCCTGCCTGCCTGCCTGCCTGCCAGCTTCTCGCTGAACTGCTTTTGGTGTGCCAGCGCCCTTAGCAAACATCTACTGAGCAATAGCAGATATTTGCAACATCGATCCGGTCGTCCAGTTTTGGTTGATTTAACACCTTAGATATTAGCAGCCATTGCAGCTTTGGTCAATTGGGTCACATAGCCCTGCACGAGCTTCGCTCTGTTATTTTCAGCCTAAGCTATTTTTATCTTGTTGCTCTGCGAACACAAGTATAAATGACCAATCCCTGGCCACAGATCGTTCCCAATTGAATCGCATGGAGACTAATGAACGGCTTCTGTCGCGTCTGTACGGGAGACGACATCTGATGATACAGACTAATGTTCACTGGGCTTGGGAGTTACGGAGAACAGCAAAGTACGACAGTTTGCAATAACGGAAAGCCAGTTCTAAAAATGTTTTCAAAGACGCGTGATGAAAGTATGGTGTTAAGATAAGATATACATATTCTTTCAGCTCTGTGATGGCCAGTTGAAAATTTTGAAAGCTGCCTGTGAAATTTATTTGGAGCTTTTAGTTTCCCTCAGCGTCTAAATGCACGTAATTGGCGTGAATGATGCGGCTCGACGAATAAGCTTTTGTTAAACGTAACGTGTTGCTAAAAATGTGTTGCAAGCAGGATGTTTTATCTAGACATTCAAATCTTGAGATTTCTCATCTTCATTGTATTTGACCTATTTTGCCCTAAAGTATAAGAAATCCGTGTCATCAAATTGAGATTCTCCATCTGCCCTAGAATCTTTACTTTGCACTAAGGCATATATCAACATCCGCCGCGGCGGAACCATAAAGTTTAGATTTTCCATCTTCCGTGCATCATACCCACTCTTCCTCGAAGTATAACAGCCTCTGCGTGGCGGCACCATAAAGTTGAGATTTTCCATCTTCCGTGCATCATACCCACTCTTCCTCGAAGTATAACAGCCTCTGCGTGGCGGCACCATAAAGTTGAGATTTTCCATCTTCCGTGCATCATGCCCACTCTTCCTCGAAGTATAACAGCCTCTGCGTGGCAGCACCATGCAGCTGAGATTTTCCATCTTCCGTGCATCATGCCCACTCTTATTATTATTATTATTAAATCACACCAGACTGGCGACGCAGGAACGGAGAAACTCCATGAGGTTAACAAACCCCCACGCAACCAGCCCAGCGGGTGGAGAAAACAAAAGAATAGAAAA
>LQNS02277999.1:1765764-1787990 GCA_001587735.2 Parhyale hawaiensis
AAATTATGGTTTCAGAGCCAATTTGAATTTTTGCTACCGTTGGCTCACTTGGCGGAGGTATGCGCTCTCAGAGTGCTCTAGTTTTATATAAAACTGTGTGTTGGAACGAGTGTTGAACGTATTTTTCCTTGCACAAAGGAAGCTATGCGATTTTAGAACCACGGTTGCTGCACAAGGTGGACACAATGCTGTTGCCCCTATAGGGACCGCGCTAGCTTCGTTACGGCGGAACGTTAAACGAAGAAAAAGTCACGGGACCGCTGTGTGTGTGTGTGTGTGTGTAGGTGTGTGTGTGTGTGTGATAGTGGGAGCGTAGACTCGGAAGGTCGATAAGAGCAAGCGAGGGACAACGTACTGCGTATTATTTTCGGAGACAGAGGGTGTGGTCTGTGGAGGCGGTCGAGAGTAACGTCGTGAGTAAAGTACGGAAAAAATTACGGGTAAATGACAAGTTTTGAGTGGGGCAGAAGCTGATCACCTGCACCTCTGGCAAGCACGTGGGATATTAATTCAAATATTTTGTTATTAATAAATTAACCTTGATTGGAGTCGTGGAAGTTTTTAGAAGTAGCAAAGGCAATGCAGAGACAGTATGAAAACTGTACTAGCTCCGCAAACCCATCAAAAGACGTTGAATGGGCTACCAGTCCTCTCAAGGGTCATATGGGCTATGGGGTTACGTTAGATTAGCTCATCCTATGTTATGGAGAGTAACCCCACAAGGGAATCTACATATAGGTTACCTTAGGGTTATCTGGTGCTTTGAAATGTCAGCCTTTTGTGCGCAGTTCGTTTCCATTAGTTTTCATACCGTCACATGTTGCTTTGTTTTGTCTTCCTCTTCTTTCCCGACTTGCTGTTCTCATGCGCGTTGATTCTCTATGGCAACACCATTGTGCAAGGGCTCGTCGCTCCACATGTCTCTTTCTTTTCTTCTCTTAGAATAGCATAGTTATGTTTATGGAGGCCTAACCAACATACGTATAAGTATTTGCACTCACTGTTTCAGTCGCGCAGCAGACCTATGAGTGGAAAAAAAAAGAAACCCACTGCACGTGTGAGTGGGTACGAGACACGAAAGACAACCAGCATATGGAACCAGTTACGTCAGCGCAGATAAACACTACCTATATAACATGACGCAACGCCCACATCGCTGGAAAAGAATCGACCCGCTGCCTCCCTAATGCAGAAATGGATAACCCAGAAGAGACGCACCATAGGGAGCGTGTTGCGCGCAACACAGGTGTGGAAGAGACCGCACGACGCACACACAACAGACCCATCTGTGTAAAAAAAAAAGAATCCACTGCCTCCCTTGGGGCGGATAACACGGAAGAGGCCGACCGGAGCGTGACGAACTCGCCGAGGTGATACAGAGGGGGAGCCCCCCATGGCCCTGTCGCATGTCGGGCGCAGGTGACAGGACGGAGGGTGTGACTGCCGATGCCAGTCATAGCGAACTCTACGTCAATTTCTCCTGGTGGAGATGTTGGTTTTCTAGAGTCGGTTGAATTGTTTTTTCATTAAAGTTTAGCACTGTAATATCCTAGCAATAAACGTAGGTGAAAGGGACCAGCTATGGCAGTCATGCGCGTAGTAAACCAGTTGTCCTATTCTGTGTCTTGTTAAGCTGATGTCTGTATTAGGTTTCTTAAGTTAGGGATATTATGTTTTGTAATAAAAATTGCCATCGTAGCAATCAATCGATAATGCAAATAACAGGGCCCAGCTGTGAAATAACAGTTGCTGGTTGTCACGTTCTGCATCATTTTACAGCTAGTTGTTAATTGCATTTCAACCCAGTACTACCCAGTGTTTGGTTGGAGAGACGTCTTAATTCATGTTATTCCCACAAGAATCCAAGATCTTATTATGGTGTTATATAGGCTAAAGCTGCTATATTTAATCTAGGAAGTTGTGCTTTGTTAGGCTATTGCACGCGGTCGCCGCCTATGGGACAAGCCGCAGAAATCTACATCCCAATTAAAAATTTTCGGCGGAACTTTGGTGGCGCATCCGCGCAGTTCCTGCGCTGCTCGGTCGCCATGCGCGTTTTTAGCCTGGCATCGCCGACCTCGTTCCGAAGAAGATTCGCCCAAGCAGTGCGCGCGTCGACGCCGCGCTTGCCCAACCTAGTTCCACAGATATTCCGCGCCTTCGACAAAATAGCAGTAAAGTGCTATTTTTACCCTGCTTACGAAAATAGTTTTTTGTTTGTGGTTGCGGACTTGGAAATTCCTACTGATTCACCATTCAACTTTGAATTTAGACCAATAACTGAAATGCAGCTGCCATGTCGTTTTTTACATATTCATACTGGACATTGTCGGAGGAATAGCATATTATGATAGCGTATAATTGAATAAATCCCAGGGGCGTTCTGAAGGGATAACATTTTGCAAGTCATAGACCAAAATAGACTTCGGACGCGGAATAGCTACGTGGAGCTTATGAAGGTGTAGGACCTACATTAGAAGTAACTTTAAGTGGAAAATGCTTACTGACCAGGGTAAAAAGGCATTATCATTTCTTATATTCATTGTATAAATACCAGATAGGATTATCCCTACCCGTACTCACACTAACTGACACAAAGTGTATGATATCTGTTAATTACAGCACAGCTAGTATATAAAAAATAAATACTAGTAACTTTTTTCTACAAATATGATAACGGAAACGCCAAGCAAGAACTCATTAGCGATGGCGAATAAATGGCATGGCAGCAGAGACGCTCTTGGCGGTCGTAGAAACTTCGATCTTTCCCTATTAATTACCCTGAATATCTCCTATTGCAGTCAGCACGCACTCGCTGGAGGATGTATGCGGTGCACGCAAGGGGTCTAGCCAAGCATGCATCATTATACGAGCCACATTAAATACTCAAACTTCTTCGTGCAGAGATTTCTAAGTAATCCAGTAACGCACGCTATCGATTTTTTCCATTATTAATAGTGCTGCTTCTAACAGAAGTGATGGTTTATGTAATTTGGGAGTTCATGGATTGATGTCATTGCTTACAAGCAGCCTTGGGTGTACTCAGTGTGGTGAAAGCAGTTTCTGTAGTGAAAGGGAAACACGAATGGCAACACAATTGGTTCACCAAATTAATATTTGTATTAAAGAAAACCTGTTCAGTTGATATCAATATGCGTATCTTTTCAATAATATTAACAGAAAGCTAGAGTAAGATGATGATATTTTACGAATTTTTTGTACAGTCCAAGTACTTTTAGTATACTTTGGGTAACCAAAAATTTCGCGACTCGTTCAACAGAAAAACCCAAACACATTCTGTGTTACCTGGTGTTATAAAATGTGCAAGAGAGAGGTGTGAGCAGAGGTAGAGCGTACTGTAGTGCTGGCAGTGACCTCCGCCCCTAGTCGGGTTGGGGTTCCGAAGGGAGTCGTTAGGCTCGTAAGGGGCTGCGTCATTTGCTAATTACTGCCGTGCAGTAGCTTCGTGTCATGTACCTGACACTTGCTGTTGTGACACATGGTGTTGTGACACCGTCACACTGTGCCCCACTGACACCAACACAGCACATCTGACGCTATGATAGCATGGTAGTGGAGCGAGAACTATTTATATGCTAATGCTGAAACAACAAATGATGCTTCAGCTGCTAAATATACATTGCCAATACAAATAAATTTAACTTTGATGCATTCTGTGCTCAGCTTTTTGATAAGATTAATTTTTGTGGTATTCTTTCTAGCTATACAGTTTATTAATGAAAAGATTTGTGCAATACCAGGCGTCCTTACTTTACTGAACGATATAATGCACAGGATATTATTTCTTGTTATATAAAAATACAACGAAGTTGCTCCAAGCAGCCCTCACGTCAGACTTAGGGCAATACAATAGTGGTGCTTGTTGGCGTTTCGTTGTGTTTTAATTTAACAAGACTTTAAACTACATGGATTAGGCTAGATCATTCACTGACGTACAGACTTCTAGGTACAAAACATTTTGCAAACTGCATACCGTACGTTGAATTAATAATCTGTGTAGTTTCGAGAACTGCTGCCAGGACAGCTTCGCATAATCGCCGAAAGCGACTGCATGCTGTGCTGGCGTCAAACTTGTAGCGCAGTGCCATTAAATTCTCCACCGTCGGCAGCACGCTTACGAAGTCAGATCGATCAAGTTTAGCTTCTTTCCGACTCCTTCACAAAATAAGCACATTTTCACCGACTCAGACTCCTGACCCCAAAATTGCCCTACTCTGCAACCCGACAGAAAAAAATTAGGTTTCTACGTTAAAAAATTTGCTGCTTCTGCAGAAAAAGGGCCTGCGATGATACACTTGCGTGTTTCAGAGCCGTCACGGTTCTCTGCCCCGCGGGGAATGGTTGAGTTGTCGACCATTTCTCAAGCACCTTTGGTTTGATATCAACGCTTGAAAATTGATCCAAAATGACGAGCCTAATGCTAGGATCCGGATCAGCTACGGCTAATGGGGTTAGATTATCTTACGACGTAAAGTGAGCTACTGGGAGTCGCTTCACCCCCCCCCCCCCGATCTATGGCTAGCATCCTAGCAGGCTGCCGTCTCCCTGCCTGAGTGGTGGCTCCACCGCTCCCCATTTTATGGCCGCTTTTACGGCTGATACTGCGGCCGTTGTCCAACCCGTGCTGCACGCCTCCTGCTGTAGTGTAGCAGCTGCTACACATCCGGAGATCGCTGCTTCTACAGCTGCTACAGCAGTAACGGGTGCTACAGTGTCCACTGATGTAGAAATGGACAGTTATGCCATACTTTCAAGTGACGTTTCAGCGATGTAACTTTACAGTGGCTATGCCGATAAAACATTGTAATGATTTGCTGTCAGAAATGTTATGATTTGTGTTGTGTATATGTGTATAAACAGCGTCACAAACCTATCAAAACTATGCAAAAGTGACTTGCAGCATGTACTATGCAAAAGTGACTTGCAGCATGTAGCAAGGATACCTGAAGTCTAGTGAGGTGCAGCATGTGCAAGGAGGTATAATAGAAAGGAGGGAGCCAGGAGCCTCATCCGTGAAGCTCAGGTTTCCGGCGGGGCTGCTGCCAGTCGCCGTATGCACCAATCGCATATTAGTACATGAATTTGTTCGTTCTCCCGCGTCACTTCCACCAGTGATATCAATGGGGTGTTCGTTCGTTACAGGCCTGGTGCCATAGGCACTTACTTTCATGCTTGCGTCACAGCCACGCCGGAAGGGCTGGAACGCTGGCTGAGCAAACTTAAAGCGGCAGGGCTCCCTCCTTCCTATTGAAGCTCTTTGAGCATGTGACAAGGATGCCTGAAGTCAAGTGACGTACAGTGTGTAGTAAAGATGTCTGCAGGTAGGTAATCATTTGCGAATTTATGTGGCGAAAGTTCAAGACCGTAAAAAAAACATGACCTTCTTTCCCCTCTTTAACCGAGTTAAATTCATCACAATTCCAATGGCATGACGGATAATGATGTATAATTGGGACGTAGAAAGTGGCACATTAGAGAATTGTGTGGCAAGAAAAATGAGAGTCTGCGCCGACGTTCACAGTCCGCTTTTTCGTCTTAAACAGGCAAACAAGCTGTTGCACCAGCAGCAGAGCGCAATCTACCGCCATAAGAAGCGGAGAATCACTGAATCAACAACCATGAGACAGACAGGTTTGAATTTGGCCTGGACACACACACGATACAGACTCGAACTGTTTGCAATACACCCCGGCTATCGCTTCTACGGGTAAGAAAAGAAAAATAGGCTGGTGGAACCTTTCCACGCATTGGCCCTTTGTACCCGATTGCTTCCATTGTTTGAAGACTGGTAAAACGGTACGGCATGCAACACCAGCGAACTCCGCTACTTCCTTTACTCGAGGTCCCGTAGATCGACCGAAAGCAATAACTCCTTTTTGTCATTCCGTGACCTCTTGCTTGCTTCCCATCGCTCTAGAGCAGATCAGGAACACGTCTATACTTGGGCAGCTGTGAATGAAGAGTGGTGCCTCCAGGGTGCTTTCACATAACTTAAACTTGGATGGGGTTCCAAATTCTGTTATTATACGTGCTTATGGGGGTTCTTTACCTTATTAATAACAAGTGGCTATTTTTTCTTGTCCGGGGAGCTTATTATGATACGGGCAAATGTATGTGTAGCTGATACATCAGTGATTTGCGAATGATACAACGTAAGTAATGTTTAAAATCTGTAGTTTATAATCCCACAAGCTGATAACACACAGTTTGTTGCTTGGTTGGTCTGTACGTCCCGATGTGGGCTAGATAGGAGCAAATTCATTTGTGAATGGCAAGATGGCCGCTGCCTTGCCAGAGGGTAAAATCCCCGAGCTGAAGACATCTGAATTACATTCCCGTGGCATCATAGATACTAGATTGTACTTCCTTTCCACATCGAATATAATTATTCCTCTTAGCTTGTGATATGTAATTGAATCTCAATGAAGGAAAAGAGGAAAGTATCACTGAGGACACACGGCCACGAGAAGAGTGAAGGCAACGTTGGTGTCAGGGAAATAATTATTTAATGGCTGCCCAGGCCAGCTACAGTCGCTGGATCAAAGATGCTGAAATGGTGCAACGATTACGTTCGCGAGGCTTTAATGAATGCAAGTCTCGCTTTAAAAACAAAAACACGATCGAAAATAGTAACAAAATTGACCTCAATTAGAGGCAAAAAAAAAAAGAAAAAAAAAAAAAAAATAGCATGTGTTACTAAAGCGAGACATTTTTCACATAACTAACATATGGTTTAATTGCACGTGCTTTTCTTCAAAGGTGGGGACGGGAGGGGCGTGCCTGTCTGTAGTTGATGCGTGTGAAAACCGAAGATGCTCAACCAAACCGGCGTCAGCATCCAGATCGTCTACGTGCAAGCATGCACAAGATGCACATCGATGTACGTGGGAGCTGCAGCAATGACGTTACACTGCAGAGCAGCGAGGCAATCAATTTTAGCCTTGTTAAATGCTACTGCAGTGCCCCAGCAGGCAGCAAATGTCAAGATAAAACTTTTGCGTCTAGAGCGAATTCGTTGGGGTTGCTTTTTTCTTGTTGCAGTAATCGTACATTTTTAAATTTAACTGAATAATAATAAATCTGTGGGCTATGCAATGATTACGGTGACGGTTGGCGTGTGTTCTACACGTTATTAATTTACTGCTCAAAAGTATTGCTGAACTCAGTTTCGAAGGTGATATCTATACATAGAAAGTTGTGTATTTTTACCGTTAAAAAGAAAAATCTAACCGAACTGCCGTCTATATTCGTCATTTGGAGGTACGTATAAAACGATGAATTTTTTTCCATGAAGCGGTAAATCTAACCCCCATTGCAGTCTAGCTTTACCCCATTAAAGGTTCACATAGTATGTATACCAAACTGAGATAGCATCAAGATAATAAATACAAAGTCGAGTAAAAATATATATTATTCTGATGATGAGCTTTTTTATCCCAAAATGTTAAATTTGCATTTATTAATTTAGTACATACCAGTTACAGGATCTCGACGATGCACACAAAGTTTACACTCGTCCTGAATTTGGCAGCATCATTTCGTGTTTTTTCTACCCTACCATGAAACCATTGAAAGTTTTACAGTGCACTGCCGCTGCTCGCTGCCCTGTACACGAAGGCATCGTTCTACATGATGAAATTGAAATTTTTTATAACTGAAATCGTAATTATGCTCTCCCACTGTATGAGATAACCAAAACAATTCGGTATTTTTTATGAAGAATTGTCGAACAGAAGTATGTAAAAAATTTCTGGGACCTGATTGTTCACATTGTTTTTTATATTCAGTTAAAATGTGTGTACGCCATGTTTCAATAATCACTCTGCGTAGGGATAAGTTACTCGATGAAATTTGAGCATCAGATTAACAGCCTTAGGAATAAATAGAATTAACAATGAATGGTGTTCATGCTATAATTTTGCTATAATTTTCAAGCGACCAAGCAGCTTTGATGATATCTTAAGCAATGTTAAGCCCTGCTCTACAAATTCGAAAAATTAATCTAATTAGTCGGCATTAATTATTAGCAATAAAAGAAAGAGGATGGCAATGCTGCTTCTACATGAAGAGGCTCTGCTCAGCTTTTATTGATATCTTAATTCAAAATAAAATGTTCAGATGCAGAGTATCATCTCCCGAGCACAATTCTTAGCCACCCCAGAAGCTAAAAATAATATATAGCTACTGGGACGGCTAAAAATTTGTTAGGGCAACGGCAGAAAAATGGTGGCGAATGTGATGATGAAATTTTACTATAAAATTCTTTGCCATCACATTTGACAGCCTGGCATATCAACAGTATTTTTCTCTGGTGGTATATGTCTAACAAATATACCAATTCATACTAAATAGCAAATACTGTAACTATTTATTTATATGATATCTCATATTTGAAATGCAGTCGATTTTATCAACCTTGTCCGCTTTCGGACCTATGGTTTTGGCTCATGTAATCGGCTGGTCACAAAAAGCGAAGTTCACAACTTTAAAAAAGTTGTACTACTTTATTGGTTAATAAGCTTACCTTCTCGCAAATGTTCCCTTACAAAATTTAGGGCCGTCATGCATGGCGCCGTACAGAAGCCGAATTACGGTTTAGATGCGGCGTCCCTGATGTTTCGTAGGGTTAATTTAACTTCATGTTTGTAGAAACGGAGGCAAATTAGCTCTAGTTCGACACTCCTTGTTTCGAAGTTTGCATGATTTGTTGAAATAGAGGCGATTTAATAGCGCCACTTGCTGTCAGTGTTGCTAAGAATCTCGAATATAGTAAGTTTAAATATACACAGGCTAATTTTGATTGATGGATACTTCCTAATTTAAAATGGTATCTCACAAGATAAAGATTTACTTCATTCTGAATGTTTTTTACCTCGATTATAAATATGTTAATTTCCATGAATTGGTACTCTGGTCGCAATAAACGAAACCACTTTGTGTATGATACAGAGCGTTTTATTCCCTTGCAGCAAAAATGGCCGCTTTATCCGGTTGATTGTCTTAAGCGGTGGTCCTATCAAACTGATTCGACTTGAGATAAACCAGTCGACATAGATTGGTCGAAAATAATCATCTACAAGTGAGCCCTCAGGGGCATATTATGGCGGGCCCTTTCCCTGCCACAATATGTTTGGGCATCACGCACCCAAGTGTCCCGAGTGTCTTCTCTGCAGGGGATGTAGCATCTGGCAGCAGTTCCTGCTGACGAGGTTAGTTTTGTAAAGTTAGGTAGGTTCTCTACTTTCCTCTTTCTGTTCCGTGAGGTGGGCTGTCGATCGAGATAGCCGACCTGGTACACGGGACATCTCTAGGCTCTCTCGTGTGGAAGGACACAAAAGAGGCCGACCACTTGAGTGTCTCCTACTATACTTTGCGCCTTGTTTCCCTGCCCGTAGTAGCGCACGTGGCCTCCACGCCTACCCAATATGCGGTATTTAAATACTGCACAAGTAGTTAGTAGTTTCTCTGTTGAAACGCCTGAGTTGCGGCTACGGAGATCAAACAAAATACATATATACATAATAATATCTACATGGGGTCTCTTGTGTTATGGGGAGCAGCGACTCAGGGGGACCCTGTAGGTTACCTTAGCAATTAGCTAGGCCTTTGGGACGTCTGTCTTTCGTGCCCACTTTGCTTCCTTCCCATCTCACACTCCTACTGATCTTTCTTCCATCTGTTCTTCCTCTTCTCTCCCGACTTGCTGTTGTTCCCATGCGCGTTGATCCTGTGTGGGAACACCCTCGTGCTTGGGTTCCACGTGTCTATCGTCATACTATATGTCTCTGCTTTCTTTCTCTGTGACATCGTCTTTGTTGTATAAATGGAGACTTAAACTTCTGAATATAATAATATGGTCTCTTGTATTTTTTTACAACATTTATCTACGATATTGTACTGCGTAACTCAACTTTATTATCCCGCTTCATTAATATTACTGGTTTGTTGCTTGCTTAATTTAGCCGAAACTCAATCAGTAATACACAGGAGAAATTTACTTTCTCACCGGCTTGGCGAAATTTGGAGGCTAAGTATTGTAGAAGTTTGTTGTACATCTTATAGCTGTAGCATGCATGCCGTGCTGAATTTTCCTTTCTCTCCGTAATATTACTCCATGTTCATGCACTCTTAAGTTCGTGATGAGTAAATTTAGCAGAAAATAGCCCAGAAAAAGGTAAAATATTCTCTAGCTCAGAACCGCGAACTGAACGAGGGTAGTGTGGAAGTAAATATTTTCAACCCTCATTTCACAATGGCGCAGGTCATTGTTTACTTCTGAAATTGTTGAATTAGTTCCGTTTCGTTGTAACGAACATTGCATGTAAATCACTGATAGCTCTGCATGACTGGCTGCTCTCGACGCTGCCAATAGTTGCTCCGGTAATTCGCTATCTTTTTGCACGGATGCCGTTCCACTTTAGCCTTGCAAAAGTTCCTAACAAATCGCCGCACAAAGACGCCCTTTATTAGGTTTGCTTCCGGGGTCTGTAGTCCTTTGTTGTCCTTCTCTTGTGTGGAGCACCGGCAGAGCAACGCGTAATTCGAACCTTATTTTGAATATTCCAACTGTGTGCAGCTCCCGACGTAGAGATTGTGGGCATATCCTGTTAATTGCTGGCTCTAATTTCCGCCTATTATATTTCCAACTGTGGGATTTCGGATCCAGTTTTGAATATTCCCGACTCGGTACTCGATCCGTTGTAGCAGCAGCAGTTGTGTCCACAGCCATGAGGAAACTCTGCTGTTTATTCGGGGCTCTATTTGCCACCCTTTATGTTGCCAACAGTACGAATTTTGATCACAATCTCTAATTATTCTCGCCCCCTAAGATTGTAAAGGTTGATGTTCTACTAGTAACGGAGGCTACGTGGAGCTGAGCTGACGTTTCTATGATGTCGTCGGTTATTTTTTCCCATAGGGAAATAATAGAAACTTCAAAGTTAAATATCTCGAAAACTAAGCATTTGCGACGGAAACGTCAATCATGAAAAATGTTTTAGAATGCTTCAGATTACGTGAATGTAGAAATCTTTTTCCAATATCGAGTTGTGACCTTTAGTAGAAAATTACCAAAGATAATTTTATCACAATCTTATATTTTTAGACAGTTATGGGGCATTACTTGATGCCGCCCAGATAGAGCTTTTACTATTACGTAGAAATTTTTTATATGGTCGCTACAAGCCCGTACAGTGGTCTATGTTTCGTAAGGAATATGGAATCCTTCTATTACAGAAATATTGAGTGCATTTTTCATTCCTCGCTTATGTTGCCTAGGCATTGCGTATGACTATAAGACGCCATGTTTTGTGGTCACTTTTCTGCTCTTTTTAGTACTCAAAGTGATGAATCTTCATTGTACTTTTTCCTCTTTTTTCACTGTTGGCTGATTTCCAGCATGGTTTTCTAATTTTATTTGGTATAATATCTATATACAGTGCGTTACCTTTGATTATGCATGTATAATTTTTTTACTTATTTTTCAAGATAAATGTCAAACATTTAAAATGTGAATAGTAAGATAGTGCAGACGTATGTTGTAACTATAAAAACAACTAGAGAAAAAGAAAACGGAATAATTTCTCACGTTTTGGCAACATTTGCTTATCGCACGGGGTTCTGCCGTTACCCCAGATTATGCAACATCACTCTCTAGTCAACATGGGCAAGAAATGCGGTTTAAAAAGTGAAGAAAGCTCGAAGTGACCTCGTTATTGGCTTCTGGTAAGACAACACTTGAAGTTTTCAAGGAGTTACAGCGTGATCACCGAACAATTAAGGCTTATGCAGTTGAAGGTAAGGTCAGCTGGAAAACTCTGGAGAGAGCCTCTACGAGAAAATTGAATGCTCGAGATATGCGACATTTGAAGCTTTCTATCGCTAGAAAACAACTTTCTACAAGTAAGGCGATATTTGAAGACGCTGGAGCCCCAATAAAAGCAGAAAGACATGATATGAGGTTCTGCAAAAGCTAGGGAAAGAGAAAAAGGCAATTAAACGACCACTTCTAACAAAAACTCATAAAGAAAATAGGGTCAAATGGGCTGAGGTCAACGTGAAAACTGATTTCTCCAATGTCATATTTATTAACGAATGCAGAGCCACTCTTGATAGTCCAGATGGATGGGCGTCTGGATGGGTCCTCCATGACCGACCTCAACAGACACTGCTTAAGCGTCAACGAGGTGGTGGAGGTATAATGTTTTGGGCTGGGATAGTAGGTGACACCCTTATTGGTCCATTTGAAGTGACAGAAGGAGTTAAACTGAACGCAGATAGGTACTGCCAGTTTCTTGAAGTCAACTTGATTCCGTGGCTTGATGAGCAGACTATCGCACGCAGATCCAAATTAGTATTTCAGCACGATAACGCTCCCTCACACTGAGCACGGTACACTGCTAACTGGCTTGCGGATGGAGGATTCAAATCAAAAAGGATTATGACCTGGCAAGTGAATAGCCCCGATTTAAATCCCATTGAGAATCTCTGGGCAATGATCAAAAGGAAGGTCTATGAAGGTGGTCGGCAGTTTTCGAGCAAAGTAAGCCTATGGAATGCAGTAAAGACAGCAGCAGATTCTATTCCACCATATGAAATATCAAACCTGACAAAGTCTGTCGGCAATCGCCTCATTGAGGCGAATGCCATCATGAAAATGGAGGTTGCCATGTTCAAAATTAACTTATGTTTAACCACTACTGAACACTTATTTCAGTGTTTATTGAATCGCTTTGGTTATAATTTCTTCGTTTTGGACATTTGATAGCAATATTCCTGTTCACTTGTATTTATTTCCACTTTATGACGGTTCTATTAGCATGTTGCTTGATCTGAGGTAACAGTGAAAAACTCGTAAATAAGTAAATTGTATGATAAACTTAACCAATGGCTAAATGTTTATTATACATGTGCTGTTTATATTGGCAACATATCCATACATTTAGTTAATATTGATATTTCAAAGTTAGACTCTCATCTTGAAAAATTAAGTAAATAAATTCTATTTGCATATTCAAAGGTAACGTACTGTACATGTCGCTTGTGTCTTCCTCTCTTATAGAAAGCGATAAACGCTGTGGGTTGTGGGGTTAAAACCAGGTATATAGTGATTTCTTTCTTTAGTTGTAAATTAGTCCCTCAATTAGTGATCCACTGATCCGCTGACAGAAGCTAGCCAATCTCAATTTCATGCAGTGCTGACACACATGACGTTCAATCTGCTGAAATAAAATATAATTTCTTCGTGGAAAATGAGGAAATTAGAATCGATATCATTTGTTTGACTTGATGTAAAGAAAGGTCACGTAACAAAGATCCTGCTGTTATATGGAGCGCAATTAGGTGTTGAATGATACTCACAGATATCTAATTTTGAAATAAAAAACTGAAGTCATTAAGCGAGTTAGCTGTGCCATACTTGCTCTCTAAACAGCATACTAGCCTTTATGAACTGCAAATACATCGAATGTTTTCTCGCTGGCAGACGTGTATAAATATATGTATTTGCTTATATGTTTAAAATTCGGTTAGAGCTGATTTAGAGTAACACACACAGAATGGGTTGATTAAAATCACTAATATGTGCTTTATTTCCTTATTGAAATGATGCACGGTTAACAGTTACGCTAACCCATTCTCAGCGTGTACCAATATCCCTTTAGGACCGGGCCTAATTGAGAAATACTATGCAGAGAGTTATTATTATTATTATTAAATCACACCAGACTGGCGACGTGGGAACGGAAAAACTCCATGAGGTTAACAAACCCTCACGCAACCAGCCCAGCGGGTGAAAAAAACAAAGAATGAAAAATAGATCCAAGATCACAGAATAGCTCTGTGTACAGATCGTTTAAAGCTGCCAATACCCGCACCAGCAAAGACAGAGCCATCAAGACCATATTATATGATATGATCTGGATATGAAATGATATGATATTATACAATTCTCTTCCCTCTAGGCATTGACTTTTTGCCTAAGCAATTCCGATTGGGATGTTCTTATCTTTAGTTGCGGCTCTTTGACATCCAATAGATTGACAAACTGGTCCATGCTCCCTTCATTTTTCTGTCGAAATATTTTCCACTGTTTTATATTTGGGCTGTTGTATAATTTCATTTATGTTATCATATTCAGAAGAAAAACACATTCTCAGAGATCGAGTTGTGCATCATCAGCACAAACATTGTTCCAATTCATAAATGGAGAACGACTATTCAAGTTTAATTAAAAATCCTTAATCGAAGATTGTAGACCGGGTGTTATTTTTAGCTTGAGGACCTCAAGTGCTCCGTTTTTATAGGTGTACATAGTCAAACTTTAACAGCATATTCCTTTGTCAAAAGTTAGCTTGCACATCGCTTTGATTCTGTCTTTGTTTGGCCATGGACCGTAAAGTGGTAGCTCTGGTAGCTTTTACACGAGTGATATCATTGTCCAAGGTCAAAACTTTTCAGCTTGTTGCCATTTTGTGTCGTTCTTTGGCCTTGGAACGTTCGGCTGTTGCTTTGTCGGCTATGCAGAATCCAATTACGCAACAAGATGGCGGCTGTAACCTGACCAAGTTACATTATTGTTTGAAAGAGCCTCCTCCTGGTCGTCGTTAACATCACCGGCTGTCGGCAGCCACACTGAATATTCTCTGTGACGGACGTACCTCACTGCAACAACTTGATTGAATTGCTTGGAGCGCAATTTAATCAAGTCGCGCTGAAAGTCATGCTTAATTTATTTCTTAAGGTGTGTTCACACGATAGTCATTTGCCCTAAGTTCCTGCGGCACAGCTTCAAGTACAGTGAAGTGCGCGACTGTCTGGCGTTCAAATCACTCTTAATTCGAAGACACCTTCGAACTTCATTAGCACCGTTCTTAAGCAAACTGACTTGACGGCTGTAGTATCTTACTAGCTTTTTCGAACTTCATTAGCAATGCTTGCTTATTAAGCAAACTGACTTGACAACGACCATCTTAGTAATTTTGTAGCAGACGCACATTGTCTTTGCAATGACGCAACAAAGCTTTCGGGTGATTTGGTGAGAGAAGACCTTGAGGAATTACACGTCCTTGAGGAATCGCACGTGTCTGACAACAAGAGCTATTTTCATGGTAGGAACATTCTATTTAGAAATGCTATTAAGAGCTAACTCCTTTGATTTTGACAAATTTGGTGAAAGGAAATTCCACATAATTCTGTTATTTTAGCAGAGCGCACCGCCTGCGCCAGTGAACATTTTCAGTACTAGTAGGCATGACTTAGCTGCGGTAAATTTTATTTGTATAATACGCTAACAATAGTTTGCGTATTATACTGTACTAGAGTGTCCGTGCTGTCAAAATATGACAGCGAAGAATTTGAGACCACCCGACTTCATTCAAAATACTTTTTTCACTAATATGCTTCTGAAGGATACGCTATAACAGCCGTCTCAAATTTTGATAAGAGATAAGTGCTCTCTCTTTCAATTCACGTAAGAAGAACAATCGTCTCCCACCATGGATTTCATGCGGAAAAAAAATCTTACATTAGAAAGTAGCAGGCCTCAGTGCATTTAAATGAACTGCCCGCCGCGTATCCATGATACCGAACCAACCTCTAGTACATCAAAGATTTCGTGTTGAAGTGAAATCAGTCGAGGCCGTAAAAAAAAAAAAAAAACGCTCCGTCAAAAGGAACACGACAAGGGGAATAAAATAATGTCTACTATCGGAGAAAAATCATCGCCTCGTCCGCCCATCGTTGATTACCTCTCGAATTTGTACGTGGCAAGGAACTTCAATGGAGAGGAGGGAGCCAGGAACCTCGCCCCTGAAGCTCAAGAGTGTCTTATGGCTGTCAGCCAGTCGCTTGTGTACCAATCGCACATCAGTAACTCGGTTTGTCTGCTGCTTTCCATGAAACTCACTGCTCCTCAATCACTTCCACCAATGATATTCATGAACGCGTCTCAAAGCTGGTTGACTCGCTGGCGAATCTGTGAATGAACCGCAGGGCTCCCTCCTCCTCCTCTACAGAAGCTCTTTAGTACGTGGTAAACTGAGTACAAATATATTGTTCGATATATGAAGTAAGTTATAAAATAAAACTGCATGGCCACCCGAACAGAACCTATAATATCTCTATTTTTTTCGATTCTAAGTGTTTCAAGCAAGAAGTACATTAAGGAAAAGGAATAAGGAGCCAACTTTCGCCTTCTTCCGCAACCTGATCACCGATCTCCATGAAACTGCAGCCTAATTACAAAATCTGCAACCTGACCATTTTTCGCCTATTTCTTTAAGAGCGTGACGCGAAACATACAAATATATAAATTCATAAACACACGCCGGTGTTTATTATATTGGGTGTTGATTATGCAGTGATTTGCATTGCATAGTTGTTTTTCAAATCATTCTGTTGCCTGTCACTCCCTCATGAAAACAGAAAAAAACTAGAATCCTTTTTGCAACTTACAATTTGCAGCCTGTCTCAAGATTCACAACAAAAGTCGACCAGGTGCATCTGCTGCTCAGCACAAAACAACCGTCCTTAACAACAGCCAAACAGAAGAGTAGACAGGCAGCGGCTTCTAGCCCTGGACAAGCAAAGAAGACACGCAGCCAATGCAGCAACGGCATCCGCTTTACTGCGAGACTTTAATTTACTGTTTAGCAGTAAAATGGATGCTGCTTGTCACTTTCTTACCGCGGAAGAGCTTTATTTGCTGTGAGCTCAGAACGAGCCATTTGAGGAAATGATTAGCGAAGGAAAAGGGCAAAATATTCTTCAGAACAGAACTAACAATACGACCGACGAAAATAGGTAAGTAGGGATGTTCACGTAATCGTTTTTGCCGTCATTTCATTATGGCGAGAGCTACAGATATTCATTAATCAACTCGTTTCTAATTAATCAGATATGATATTTGTGCACAAGACCAGCTTGTTTTAAACTTTACATGCACGTGGTATTTGTATACAATCCAAGCCCGTTTTGTGACTTAACGAAGTGCCTGTATTCCCACACTGACGAGCGTTCGCAAACAGCTCTACAATATCTCTGTAGTTCTGTCAGTGCTATGCCGTTCTCTGTTTGGATATGAGGGTCCCAAGCCCATCACGCCGTGTCCATAATGTGTTCAATTGCATCAAGTTAGCCCGTTCCGTCCTCGGCTGAGTGCGTAGCTGTAATCTCCCTGTTGCCAATGAATAGGGAAGGTAAAGTTTGTGAGTAGCCTTTGGCTTACTGGCTATAGTGTACACAGTAGGTCTGTCTGTACATAACACAGCGATGCAAACGTTCGGGTATAACAGTCTTTTTTAATAAGGAAATACCCATTACTGGTGTTCTTGGATTATTAAAAAGCTGGGTTCTGACGACGCTGGTGTCCTTTTATAAAAATTGGGGATTTTTCTGGCGTCCAAATTTAAAAAAAAAGTTGGGAGTTACGCGACTTCTATGTCCTATAGTGTCGATTTCACTAGATGAGGTGTTTCGAATGAAGAAGAGACGTAACACGGGGATTGCATGTTAGCGAAACTATCAGGCAGAATGCCATAAAGAACCATCAAGCTCAGCGTGACATTAGGGAACATCCCCTGCTCAACGTAGTTACTGCTTATATCATAGTCCTTCCTATTGTTTCGTTTCAACTCCATACGTTGTTCCACTGGGAGCAACCCTCGTTGAATAGGATTAAAGTGCCTTGTTAAATTGTAAAACCTTATATTCAAGACGTAAGTACGGTAGGAAAATGAACTGCTTGTAGATGTAAGTCAAAGTGTACTAAGTGTACTTTTTTCGTGGGCGACCCCGTATAATAGTAAAATATCCTTTCTTCCCAGCCTTGCGTATTCAGTTAATCAAGAATATTTACTCTTCTGTGTTCAATGTACTCGACCTGCTGTTACTTGCTAGTTGTTCCTTGCGGGTACCTGCAACGCAGTTAGAGAGCAGAACGCGTCAGTGAACCCCAGTCCTCTACACCCTACTAACATAATGGCATTAGCTCATAGAGGGCCGGAGTGTAAGGTCCGGTGTCTCTTTGGGAATGGGCCTCTTGGTTCGTCTACTGCCGCCTGTCTAATCTGATCTAAGTGCCAGAATAAAATTCAGAATTTTTGGCTGCGCCAGCCAAAGTGAGCTATTCTTACGGGCCTTGCTTTGATACTGCAAGCGGCTATGCACCACACTAGTCTATGCGTATGCAGCGTGATAGCGCTTCAGAGTCATACTAGCGTACGTATCGAGCTGACGATGCACGCGAAGAAAGCTCCTGCTCTACACACTAATTTAAATTCATTTTGCAATTGAGGAATGTTAGACAAAGAAGGCTAAAATATGTAATCGACCATATCCAGTTGAAAAAAGAAGCGAGTCATCTATAACGTGCGCCTGCTCTGTACTCTCTTTCGATGTTGGCCACACGGGTGTGGAACCATCAACGATGCCTGTTTACAGTTCAGGGCCGTTTTAGAGCCATGTCGGTGCCGCAGGAGGCGCAACACACGGTGTAGGAGTGAAAAAAAAAATGTTTTTTTTTTCAAGTCCCCATATCAGGTTTTTGACCAGTTCAGCCACAACGGTAAAACCAAAACCGCTTATCAGCGTCAGCCGCATGTCTCCAACCGTGTCTACTTGGTAATGCCTTTTGTGGAACCTAATGGAATTTTCGCGGACTGCATAAACGGCTTTTTCCACCACCGACTTGAAAACGACCCTGGTTTTTAATCTCGTAGAGCATCGTCTTCTCATTTTCCATTGATGTTCTTATTACGAATATCCTTTTACAAGTCAGTGTGATGTATGTGTATCACTGATGTTTTCATATCTAGGTATATTTCAGCCTAATGATATGATACTTAATATGCACTGAAATGTTGCTTTTAGTTAATTTTTACGAACGAATATAGCTCATTTTTATTTACTTTATCAAGTAACGAATTACAAAACTGTGTCAAGTTTATTATTCACTCGAAGTATTGAACCTATGTTCTTGAACTGCTTGTCTGATATAAGTGGACAAGTTGAGGTAGACTGACGAATCGACGTCACAAGGGTGTCATAGGTAATTTATAATCGTGATCCTCGGGTTAACCCTTGCACGCCCGACAGGAACATTGGTTACACTTGTTAGAAAAACAAACGGTCGTGAAAAGGAAAAATTGTTTCTTTAGGAAAGGTAATTATTAGCTAATTGGACAGCCCAAGCCTCTCTGTGAACACTTGGGTTTTTAGTTTTTCACTCTGCGTCAAATAGCCAAATAGTTATGGCCATTTCCGCAAGACTGGTGCGTCAGGTCGGTACAAATCTGCAAATTTTGATAGAATCTTGTGTACGGGCCCGGCACTGTCCCAAAACCGGCTGTCGTGCGTGCGAAGGTTAATTCATTCGTTGTAATTTAAATACAAATGAATGCATAAATATATGACATTAATAGGAGTGGACACCGTGGCTGTGTACGTACCGTCTCTGTGCAATGTAATTATTGCTCGCAGTAGGCATGTTTGGGTCCACAGCACAAGAGCACGTAACAGAACAGTTGAGGTAATCTGGAAACGCTCTCATGTTTTGTATCTCGAAATGATGCCAGTGAAATGCGGGCTCAATTCGTTTCATCAAATTAAAAAAAAAAAAAAAGCCGAAATCTTATCCAGTTATTGCGGTGCTTCACTTTTTTTTTTTTGGGGGGGGGGGGTTCTCTCAGCAACTCACTGAAGCGTTTATAAGTCTTGCCTTGAGAGGGCTTACCTGATCATCCTTTGAAGCTCAGAAAAAATAAACAGAATATCTCTGAGGCTGACTTCACAATTTGCTGACAGGATCTGCCAAGAATTTTCCATCGGGCTTGAGTAGGAGTGATTTCCGAGCGATTAAATTCTGATAGGCTTCTCTCTCGGCACCAACAGATCGATCGATCGATGATCCTTCTTCTCTATGACACTTGCCTCTGCCGAGCTCATCCCCGCGCCTCTGCAAATGCTACGTTCTCTGCGATCATTTCTCTGCCGCTCCAAAATCGTTTCTTCTCTTCCCAGCACTCAAAAATAAGAAAAAAAAAGCTCGACCGAGTAGATCTTCTATCTTTTGGCCTTTTTGTTGCCAGGATTTGGCAGGCAGATTTTTTGGCCAATATCTCAACGCTGTCGGTCGAAATTGGCACACGAACCGAAGCCTCGCCCCTCAAACGCGGCTTCCAATATGAGAAAAAAATTCATGTTGCAATGCGGACTTTCGTTTCGGTCTGGGGAAAAAAGGTGTCGATGCTTCAAAACAGTAGAAGGTCCGGGAATGAGCGAGCCTTTGGTTTTGTGAAGAAAACCTTCCCTGCTAAGGAAGGCATGTCATGAAGCAGTCGGGCTTAATAGGAATAATTTGGCTTGTACATGCTGGACTTCAGAAACATGAACCCTTTCTTGAAAATTGGAAACAAATTACACGCCATGCGTTGGGCGACCACCAAGTGAGCAGGTTAAATAAGATTAACAGCTCTGATTAGTGTTCCTGACCAGCGAAAACTTATCACAAAGACATCGCATTGATTTCTTCATTGTTCTTAATTGTCCGTTACTGTGATTCGCGCAGAATGGTTGCATTACTTCTACCAGTTTGATCTTTGAAATTAAATATCGTGATAGGTGAGTAGAACGTCTTCCATGTCAATAAGCAATGCGAACCTTTTCCCAATGGCCCAAAATTTCGCACGATAATAGAATAACTTTTAATTGAATTGGCCAGCATTTTGCATAAATAAATGCTGGAGTGGCTATCAGTGCAGTATATGCAAATGCTTTAAGCGTAACAGAAAGAAAGCAGGTAGACAAATAAGCAGATAAATGAACATCGACAATATTATAGTAAAACATTCCCCTGATAAAAGTCTTCAGTTATGAGGATATATTTCGCAAAATCTGTTAAGTCCGCAGCAGACGATAGTCTTTTGTCCTCTGTTTTTACTTCACAGCGTTCGAATGCGTAACTGTATCCATGTAAACAACAAAAACGGGCACTGCTTTCAGAAAAGACATTTGCTGAAATTTCGAAACGATGCAAGACACCGCATTAGTGACACTTGCTAAGCCAGTGAATACAACGGTAAAAAAATTATCGAAATTTTCAGTCGACACTCGGTTTTGTTTGCAAGGACAGTACGAAATTCTGGAACGCGGTGAAGTGAAAACAGAGGACAAAAGACTATTGTCTGCAGCGGGCTTAAAAGTTAAGTGGCAGTTCACGCTTAATGGTTGATACTCTTTAGAGTAAGGCTTCATTACTTGGCCTGTAAATCAGAACGCTGAATCTGTCTGTCTTCCAGACAACATCACAATTTCGGTCGTTTTTATTTATGACGATCGAGTTTGGTCAGCAGAAGCCGAATTTATTTACAGTAATTACAGTAGGTCTTTACTATAAAACATTCATTTCATTTTTTCCTGCTAAATTTACAATACCCACGGTAGCAGCGGACGTTGTGTGCTGCAGAGTTGCGCTGAGGGGCCCGGGAACGATCCCCAGGCCAGGAGCGGTCTTTTTCATGGCGCTCTGTGCGCTGTTTCAGCAAAATTGCTTAGTGCGCATAGCTATCGTTCGGGTACCCACCTAAGGGTAGGGGGGTGGCGAGTCGTTAAACTTTCCGTTTCGGCGCCGTAGTTCTTAGCGACCCGTCGTCGGTTGCAGCTGTACTTCTCCTCTGGACCAGTTGGCCTATTTCGCCGCACGAACCAGTGCGTGTGGGTTTCCCAGTGGACAGGCAGTCAAGTTGATTTTACCTTTAATGGACAGACCTTACTCATTACTTTAGCGGGAACTTGGTGACTGGTTTCTTTCCGCATCCACTTCTTTGCCTTCCAGTTTCATGCTTATGAAGCTTTGTCCTGTTCTTCTTTTGCTTCTTCTTCCAAATTATTGAACCTGTGCGCGGTGATCCAGTCACTGTATGCCCTTTCGTTTTTCCTCCCTCATCGGCTTCTTTTATTAGATAAACTAGTGGCCCGTGCCGTCATTATAAATGACGGCAAAAAATTAACATTTCACCAAAACCCCCACCGTCTTTTGGGCTTCCTCATTTTTCCTATATCTAATACTGAAGAAAAAGATTCCAAGGTACCCAACTTTTTTTTTCTCCTTTTGAAATCTGAATTTTCTCCTATCTTATTAGTTCTATTTTTCCCCTATCTAATACTGAAGAAAAAGATTGCAAGGTACCCAACTTTTTTTTCGCCTAAGA
>LQNS02277999.1:1788004-1811811 GCA_001587735.2 Parhyale hawaiensis
GAAATCTGAATTTTCTCCTATCTTATTAGTTCTATTTTTCCCCTATCTAATACTGAAGAAAAAGATTGCAAGGTACCCAACTTTTTTTTCGCCTAAGAAAAAGATTGCAAGGTACCCAATTTTTTTTTCACCTTTTGAAATCTGAAGTTTCTCCTATCTTATTCCCATAGAGCGTGAGAGGAAAGATATAAATATAGTTATAAATAAATAAATAAATAAAGACACGACGTGAATTATTATATAGTACTGATACTATATACACACAGAGAACAGATTGACTGAACTAACAATTATGCGCTCTATTTGAGTAAGGAAATATACCTGTATCGGAGATTGCAGTAAATCCCTCTCTCTGTGTGGGGGAATAAAAAGTGCGACTCATTGGGTACGGTGGTTAAACAGGGAGTAAAAATCTAGTATAAATGAATCTAGTATAAGTGTGTATACATGTTGGTAGACTCATTAAAGTGATGAACTCGCTATTCTCCCTCTCTCAGTTTATCATTACTACAGTATCGCTCACCTAGAAATTTATTTCATACTAGCTCTTTCTCTCGTTTTGCATTCTCGGTCGTCCTTCTTTGTTTAGGATGCACTATAGTGTATTTTCCTCTCGTCGGCACTTAATTTAGAACTGGCGTCTGCTTACTTCTGAATTTGTTAGCCCCTCCTGCAGCTCAGCATGCTCACTTGCTGCATTTTGCCAGACTCAGAACTTAATTTAGAACTATGCTCCAGATTAGAAGTGCTCCTCCCCAGCAGCTCCACGAGATGACTTGTCGGCCATCGGCGAGTTCTTGTTTTATTTTGTCCTGTCCCAAAAGTTTTACCAATTTCCCGGCCTGCTCTAACTTGTGCCATAAGTTAGCTATCCGGCCGTTTTTTCTGTACCCTCAGCCAGTCCCAGACTGCGCTCTGTTTTCTACCCATTGATTGTGTTAAGATGGCCCTTGTGTACATGAAGATGCCAAGAAGAAGGCGGTCTGCAAATAAGGTTATGCCCACTGTGCTGAGCTATAATATTATAGAAAGACTTTCTGTGTAGGTAATAAGGCGAATGGCACAGTATATGATGAATGGTAGGTAGTAAGTTGAAAAACGAATCTCCATTGAAGCAGGGACGTGAGATTGCTTGGTAAGTGCTGTTGTTGGTAGAATATCCGTAACAAAAATCTTGTGGGAATGGATGTTACATATGATGCTGTTACTGTTCCCCCGACATCGCCGGCCTGAACACTTGGTATTCGTTAAATGTAATAAAGTAACTATTGTATCCGGCAAATTTATAAGTGGGATCGGTCATTCTACGTTTGCATGGACGTTTATCGGAAATCACAAATAAGAGGATAAATATCTAAACAGTTAGCTAGCTTTACGGCCTTGGGATACAGGTGACACTAAGTACGCCACAAGATATTACTGCGCGTTATTATCCATTTACGGAATTGTTACCGCATAGATTGATATATTTTAACTTTAGTACTAGTGTATTCAGCAGACTGGCCAGGAGACAGAAGGGGAGGAGGAATTTGTGACACAAATTTTTGAATGGAATTTGCAACATCCTGTGATGCCATAGATAAATTTTTAAGCAAATAAATTTCTGAGGCTCAGGAGGAAAAACGGTAACTCTATAACGAAGTCGGGCTTTCTGAGCACCAATCATTTGATATTCTGAGGCGAAGATCATAATGCGACCGAGACGGATGAGGTGCAGTCTCTACATTGGAACCCTCAGCAACTACAGGTATAAACTTTGGACGTGTTAGTGTAATTTTACCCGATTTTTGGCGGTAAAGTACACTAGTACTAAAATTGGAGTATCTTTCCATGAGGTAGAAATTCTGCAGATGGATAATAATATCTCGTCGCCAATTAAACTGTTTTGTACATATTACAACTTTATTGCAGATTTTGCAGTTCAACTCTTTCATGCTCGGTTTGACGATGCTTTCGTCGAGAGCTTTCTTCATCTCCACTTGGTGACGAATGAGGATGGGCACGAATTAAAGAATGGAATATAATTATAATAAGGTATACGGGAACATACACTTGGATAGTATCCTATTATTATTATTTTCTTTATTTCACCTGCAGGACACCAATAACGAAGATGTATTGTCTCGGGACACTTTATTTTTCAATCTGATGCATAAAGAGAAGTGGACGCGGTTAACTCCATATAGACACAGCTTTATCATCCCCCTTTCTTTGGTGCAAAAAAAAAAAAACTACCGTTGATAAGAATCCTGTTTCTCTCTTCTCTTTTTGGGACTTCCTGAACGCAAGTAAAACCAGTCGCCTATTCGCTTAGAAGGTGCAAGCCTTTTTGCTTCAGATGCATAGCGTCTAGGTATGAATGTTACCCCTATTTCTATCTTACTGAGGCTGTACTATTTTAAATTGTTTTTTCTCCTATTGTACTAAGTATACCTGTGGCAGAAAGGGCTCTTGTACAGCGAGACAGAATAGCAGGAGTCAGATAGGTTTTTGTTAATTCGTTGCTTAGATTTTTTCACCAATATCTGTTCCATTGCTAGTGCGTGACACAAGACGAACTCATGCATCTAGTGTAGATGCGCATACATGTTTGTAGCTAACGCTTGCTATATATAGGAGTGTGAAGCACCATTTTATAGAACCTACTATTATTGTTAGTGGCTGGTTATACTTCTATTAAACTAACTAGTGTTTAGTGTTTTAGCCGTCATAATGCATAATTTAAGAAATCCTGACCCTGCGATCTTGGTCTTGCCCTATTTACTCGTCTTTCTATGGTACTTATACAGTATACACTGGCGGGAAAAATAAGAGAACGATTTTCATATTTTGAAAATAAAGGTTTACCATGTAGAGTAGAGTAGTAGGTTAATGAATTTTTGATGGGACCCTAAGGAATGTATTTAACATTTTTCTACAAAATATCAGGGCAAATATAACTATATTTAATGCATTAGAGTAATATAACAAACAATAACAAAAATTGAACAGTGCAAAATAAGAGAACGATCGTCTCTAAATACAATTTTATAGATAAATAACATGGAACAATGGTCAATTTTAGGTTTACAACAATTAGTATGGAGTACTATGGAGTACTAAAACCTTTATTTTCAACTACTTTAGCACAGCGACGATTACACTTCACAAGTTTCTTACGAAATTCTGGAGTTATTTTTTCCATTCCTCTTCAATTTTAGTCCAGTCTAGGAAATGACAACTACCAACAGCAAGAGAATGTAACAGTGGATATTAAAAGGTATTTAAAAGTTATGGATTAAGGTCCGGGCTTTGGGCAGGCCACTTCATGACTTAGATATTCTTTTCCGCAAAATATTGTTTCACTTTCTTTGCAGTATGGCATGGGGCATAGTCCTGCATAAAAATTGCTGGCTGGTTTGGTGATGATCGTAGAGATGGGATAACATATTGCTGTACAAGACTGAGATACACATTCGCATTGACAGTTTTTTTATTGGCCACCAACGGTCCAACTCCTTCAGATGAGAACATGCCCCACTCCATTACGCTACCTCCCCCATGCTTTACAGATGTTTTGACACATTTCGGGTTCAGCCTGTCACCTTTTGCACGTCTAACATACCGTCTGCCATCAGATCCAACCAAATTAAATTTAGTTTCGTCGCTGAAATGCACTCATGCCCAATCTTCATCTCGCCAAACGATGTGCCTTTCCACATATACGTGTCTTGCTTTCTTTTTCTTCTTATTGATAAGTGATTTAGTGGAAGGACTGCGTGTTTTTAACCCACATGCATTGAGGCGAAGAGAAACTGTATAGCGAGACACTTCTATGTTGTTATTGACCTTCAGCTTTCTGGAAATTTCCGCTGCAGTTTCGAAAGGATCCTTCTGGGCATAACGTTTCATAATCCCATCAACTCGTACGGTGGTTTTTCGAGAGCGGCCTGCAGATACCGGTGATTCCAGCTGTTTCTTTTCATCAGAGAGCTTCGAAGCACGAGAAATAACGCTTTTGGATCGGCTTACCTCTTTTGATATGGCCGAAATAGTCATTCCTGAGGTCCTGAGCTTAACAATTTCTTCCCGCAGCTCAGGAGTAACTTTCACGTAAGTTGCCATGTTTCTAGAATGGTGTAATCGTAAGAGTGGCAGTTCTAGAAGTCATGTAAACGAAACTGAATGTTGCCAGATGACGGGGGTAAATGTGAGAATCTTTTAGAGACGATCGTTCTCTTATTTTGCACTATTCAACTTTTGTTATTGTTTGCTAGATTGCTCTAATGTATTAAATATGGTTATGTTTGTCCTGATATTTTGTAGAAATATGTTAAATACATTCTTTAAGGCCCAATCAAAGATTTATTAACCTACTCTACATGGTTAAACTTTATTTTCAAATAATGAAAATCGTTCTCTTATTTTGCCCACTACAGTATAATACGTTGTGGTTATAATAAATTAGCGGTAGCACTTTAGACAGCAAGTTATCTCTATCGTTGTGTATTGACGCTGTATGTAGAGTCGTCTGGACTCACAGACACACACACACACACACCTACACACGCACACACACACACCTACACACACACACACACTCACACACAGCTCACTAGCGCATTCACCATCTCCTGGACAGAGTAATGCGAAAAAGACACTCACTCCAGTGCTGGTCCTAATACTGCTGGACTTCTGCTTGTGTCACAACCGTCTCTAATAATAGAAGGTTGCAGCGCACTACCGCTGCCAGTGCAGCAAACTGCTAATAAGATGATCCAAGTGACGATAATAAGCTTTTGATTGCGTTATCGAGCGCTTGATTGGTAAGAAAAATGTCGATGAAAAAAAAACAGATTCTTTGTGGCGGCTTTGCAGGACCGATTGCAGACTGCGGGTCTTTGTCAAGTGGAACAATGAAAGCAAATCGTCCCTTTGTGTTGTGATAAAATTTGCTGATAATTCGCGCTTTCTTGTGATCAGCCCGTCACAGAATATTCCTCTGGATGTTGAATTTTTAGTTGGCTCTATCGATTGATTTGATTAACTTGGGGAGAGATCTCTGATTTCTATAATTAGGTGTCTGACAGAATTAATTCTACTGTGTATATGTACGTATATATTTATTGGGGTGTACGGTGAGTTATACTCACCACAGGGGGGGGGGGGCATTGGGCGGACCATATTGGGTGAGGCTAGTCAGGCCCGCTCATTCTATGATATGGGGAGTCGCTCCTCACCCACACAGGAAGCCCCCTGCTTCCCACAAGAGAAGGGGGGGGGGGCATGGAATAGATTGCCCTACGGTGGGTCTGCGCTACGGTCAAATGAACTCGTTCTCTCAGCACAGCGTCCGAATGCCTTACTGTGTTCATTTGAACAGAATAATGTATAGCTTATTTACTAATTATATACTCCAGATTTGAAAATATAACATAAATTTCAATAGTGGCACTTGCTAAGCCAACTAAATTTACTGCTAACATTGTAGACACAACTGCAGTTGTGTTCACGAAGACATGACAGCACATTCGAGCAAGTATTAGAGATAACACGGTTATTTAACTGCCTTATGAATTGGCCTTTAGTTAGACTCTCGGGACATCTTTCGTTCTCACGTTGCTGCCTTCAAACTTCATTCTCCTACTGATGATGCCTTTGCATTTGTCAATCCATTCTCTTCTTTTCCGACTTAGTGCGTCCACTGCGCGTTGGTCTAGAGTGGGCACACCCTCGTACAGTTTTCACATTCCTTTCTACAAGCTATATATCTCTTCCTGTTCCTCCCTGAATCATAAACTGAACGTCCAAGGAGGTTTTAAATAATCACTCCTTAATAATTATACATTCATTTTTAATTTCTATGCCAAAGTATTTACAGTGGCGGAAACTACCACTACGCACCTTCCGCTAATACGACATATCTCGAGGGAAATGCGACGTTCGTTACCTATAAATTAGACCACACATTTCGAGGACTTCATTATTTGGCTTACGTTTGCTTAACTAACTCCACATAAATTGTCCTCACTGTACGTGTTACTGATTTTAAGCAGCATTTATTTTATTTTGAAGCCTTTTGATTATAGGTATTCGATATCCTTGCTATTGACTTATATATTTCTAGCGCACACACCTTGATCATAATTCTCTTTCCATATTATAAGATATGAGATGGGCATGCCTTGCGTTAATACAAAAGTTGCACTTAAATTCTATTACATGTTATTTTTTGCCAAGATCTGTTTACAACCATTACTTTAAAGATTTCTATCTCTGCAGTCAATAAATACTATTAGTGACAGACTTCAACCATGGTTTTCATCTCCATGTTGGTTTAACTTTTTAACTTTCTAAGCTACTCAAAAGCCATTAGGGTTACATGTCTAGTATCCGTCCACCATGCTAGTAGCCGTCCACTAGGCACAAAGAAACTTCCTGTGTGAAAACTAGCAGTGCTAGAAAGCCATACATAGGCTTAAACAAGTAGTGCCGCACCATCCCTGAAAATAACGGGTGAAAAAAAATAAAACTATAAAATATGGTGGTGGTTTTCACATTTTTTTACTAAAAAACATGAAAAAATGGTGAAAGCCACCACCATTTTTATTCTATTTTTTCACCCGGCATTTTCAGGGATGGTGCGGCACTACTTAGCCTACAGTTTAAGCCTAGGTACGGCTTTCTAGCACTGCTAGTTTTCACACAGGAAGTCTTTTAGTGCCTAGTGGACGGCTACTTGCGTGGTGAACGGGCACTAGATATGGGGCAATAGTTCCTCAAACGCTCGCGTTTCCTTCCTATCTATAGCATTACAAAAAGTAATTGAAGCAAAGCTCAAAAAATTTTATTCATACAGTATCTTGTCTTTGATAAATGTCCTTACTTAATGAACCGATTCGTAACATATAGCGAGTACCGTCTGTTCTACTTCAGTGTGTGTAAAGAGTATTTCACCCAAAGTTTCTGGTATAATTTTTGTGCGTTTGCTCGGTTTCAACGCTTTAATCGATTGCGGCGCCTGTCCGTAATTTCCTACTCAGTGGAATGTCAGCATATTGAATTGACTAACGAAACCGTTTCTTAAGTTTTTGATATTTCTATTCATATTCTATGAATGGCTTTTGCTAATAACTTGTACGAGAGCTTCTTAACTCTGATTAGTTAGCTTATAAGATTACGTGTGACCCTTACTATAGTTTATTTTCCTCACGCAGGTTGTTTTCCTACCAACATTTCTCATTTTCTTCTGTATGTCATTGTGCGGTTCAAATTTTCTTACCATCTAATACTAAGAATGACCGTCGTGTGTTTATAAATATATATATTTATATGTTTGGTGTCACGCTCTTAACGAAATAGATAGGCGGAAATTAGCCCAGATTGGAGGCTTTGGTGCTCCTCTCAAGCCCCATTGAAAGTGATAGGCAGAAAATAGCCCGGGTTGTAGAAAATGGCAAACGTATCTTAAGCAGGGACAGTTGAAATTCCAACAATGAAGACATCGCAGGCTTAGTCTGATTTGTACGAGTATTAGCTTCTCCATACATCGAATCTACGGCAAAGTATAGGGCGACCTTAGGTCTGAGTCGTAGCACTGAAGATATCTGAAGCTTTCGTAGCACTCTCATGCTTCTTGATTCATAGTTTCTTCCCACAGAAGATTTCGTTGCATGAGCTATTCTTCCCACTTTGATGCAATTGTAAACGAAACGAAGAAACATACGTTTTCACGGGCAGTAGACAATTAATTCTTCTAGCTCACTGTTTTCCTCTGACAAAGCAGTTTTCTCTTCATAGGTCAAAATTTGAGTACCTTAAATGAAGCATATATTTGAGGTGGAAAGACAGTATCATCGGTATCCTTGCTACGGAACGAACACATTGTATATAAGCTGCTATTTTGTTTAGGTTTGCTGAAGTGTTTTACGCAAGATGTTTCTTCTGCCTGTCTATATATTAGACCTAAGGATGACAGCACGACAAAAAATCAATGAAGAAAAGAAGAAAATTAAGAAGCAAATAAGAGAAGAGGAGATTCCGCACCGGCTTAGAGGCATTAGGTAATCGTATAGGTTATTGCGTGAATTTTTCACGCACGGGTCCACTAGTTCATAAGTATATCGTGATTGTTTTTTTTTTCTTATGTTTGCATGTTGTCGTGTACGTATCCTCAGGTTGCTACGATTTGGCAACACTTTGTGAAACTGGACCGAATGTTCCTTCTATAGAAGACTTCGGATAAAGGTAAAGTCAACTTAGACCACACCCTCACCTGGGAAACCCACATGCACTGGTTTGTGCTGCAGGTATAGGCCCACTGGCCCCAGATGAGTAAGTGTGGTCGCAGTCGACCTCGGGTCACCAAGAACTATTGCGCCAATTTGACGGAAGGAACAAGTGACCCGAGACCTCCACCCTCCTCATCTCTGAGGAAGGCAGTTTTGTCAAAGCGCCGAGCATGCACACACAACTTGCCGACTCAGCACATCAAGATCTGCAAAGAGCTCGAGTGTCTTTCGGAGAATCGAACCAGCGAGCGATACAAGGTGTTAGAGCTGAGAACGGAAGCATGCAGCTACCCTGCCACATATTAATTTTCTTAGAAGCGCATCCTCTTCTATCTCACCGTGACAGCAGCATTTGCAGCGTGCATGCTCTCTATTCCAGGGATTCCATTTCGCAGTGCCTGCGATCCAAGAGCTCGCATTTTTCTACCTTCTCAGCCGCACAGTATCCCGCGTGTTGCGTGTGACCTGAATATCTTCCTTCATTTCCATTGCAATTCTGTTGCTAATGGCTCGAGCAGCTGTGCTGCATTTCCAACGCATCTGTTTTGCGCAGCCGCGTATTTCAAAAATGCACTCCTGAGTGGGGCAACTGTGATCGTTAATTGAGAAAAGAGGCTCCAGCCATTCGTCATAAATGGTGCAAGTGACGTGACCTCGTTTTGTGGCATCTCTGTTCTTTTTGCTTTGCAGTTCGTAAATTACTCGGACGTATCCGGGTGCAGCTGGTGGCCCTGTTTGGAAACAGCCGTGGCTTTGCATGCTGTAATTTTGTCCAACCGTGGCAGCTGCGGTGGACTGGTTGTCAGGAACCTTTTGGTATTTTTGCCTTTCCACTGAATATTTCACAATTTAATCCTGGTGGTCATGCTCAGAATGCCTGTTGTGTCCTCCATGCAGATGAACTTTTCAACCTAGTTACTCAAGGAAAATGGAAATGAATTGCCACTGTGACCTGCTCGCTGCAGATGATCTTTACAGGGAAATTGACCGGATGGCTTGAGCGACATAATTTGGGACAACTAGCATTCGTTTTCTGTATATTTTCACGTTTTTGGATGACGTATTATGGGCCATACAAGAATTATTTGTATGCCCTGGACGGCGATGTACGGTATGTCGGGAACAAACTGCATCTGTGCATTGATTTACTGGGCTACAGCTACATATTATTTGTCTATATGTTCCGCAGTTGAACCTATTTTGCAGTTTCTATTCATTAGCTAGTGACTCATTTTCAATTCCATCGAAGTTTATTTTTATTCTAACTCGGACTTCACTATAATTTGCGTTCTAACTTACTTAAGCCAGTGTATCACACGTTTGAAGGTTTTACATCTTTCGAAGATCTGTCCTGCAGGACAAATTTTCACAGATGCTCTATCTCACTTTTGAAGACTGCGTATCTGACACGTGGATATTTATGCAGTACCAACTTTCTCTTTGGATCACACTTTTGAAGACTGAATACATTACAAAGATCCTTCCTGCAGCACCAACTTTCAAGCGTTGCTGCCTCACTTTTAAAGTTGATGGCATCAATTTCTTTCATAGGTGTTGGCAGATTTCGGAAGTCGGTGCCATGTCTAAGGTATTGCCGAAATGAACCTGAACTCGTGGGGCGTCTGCAGAGTTTTCTCACAAAAGCGGCGAATTCGAGGAAAGGGAGGAAACTCGATCGGCTTTCCTTGACTCTGAGGCTTCTGGAGAAACGCGATGTTCGCAACAGCTGGTGACTTCATCCTCTCTAGGAGACGGTCATTCAAGGGAGCTTTTCTTGAGTTTTTTTTTATTGTTTTCTTAAATATTACTTCCCGAAGGAGACATTCAAATGGACAAGTAGTGCTCGTTGTAGCACGCCCTTGTTTTATGCACTTTTGTTATCTAGGTTTGAAATGTTTTCTTCTAGGTTCTCGACACAGGTACTATTGTATCAAGAGTAAAGAGTACATATAACGAGCCCTGAAAGTAAGAGTTTTGAACCTAAGTAATAAATATAAAAAATAACCTCAATAAAGCAGCTGTATAAATCCTTGTTTTTAGGTTCAGCACTTAGGACGAACGCTTATAAAAAACCTAAAGTTTAAAAGCAGGATCGAGGTGAGCTTCATGAGGTAGAGTCTGTGAGTTTTTTAATGGAAGAAGAGACATAATACAAGGAAAGTGGAAAAACCCTTAAGAGTAATATGCATTTCAGTGATGAAAAATTTTAAAATTTAAGAGGACTTACTGGAATTAGCGGGCGTCGTTTATTTACCTAAACTTTTGAAAGAATTTTGGACCGATTCCCATCGACTCCTATTAAAAAAAACTGGAGTCCGACGGCATCCAGAGTGACTTGCACGCTGATCTGCACCAAGCTTGCTGGTCGCCAACAGCGAGTGCTACTCTAGGAAGTGACGAGCGATTAGATTCGTCTATCATTTGGGTTTCTGCAGGTAGAGTATTTGGTCCACTTTTGTTCATAATTTATATCAGCGGCCTCTCGATGTTAACATGCTCTGTAAACTCGGTAAATTTGCCGATGACACTACACTGTGCCGCTGGGCTAGTTCAGACAACGATAACGATGTGGAACAAGTCCAGGAAGACCTCGACCGTCTCATAGAATTGTCCTCTATGTGGTAGATGAGTTTCAGTGACAAATGTTCGGTCATATACACCATGGATCAAAGAACATCCAGGCCCGACCGGATGTTAACGACATGGAACTTTCATCGGTTACTCAGTAAAGTGACCAATGAGTAACGATAACAGGCGAAGTGAAACACAATGAGAACGAAAGAAGACAAATGTGTAAGCGTGACGAGCTAAATCCTGGGATTCATCACCAGGAACTTATAGTACATATTTAAGGATATCATCTTTCCCTTATACGCAGGAGCAGTAGTTCTCCCTCACTTACCGGCACAATTTTCTATGCAACTGCCCTTTCCGTGTCAGAACATATATGGGCCTCCGTAAAGATATGGGCCTTACGAACCCAGAAGCAAACCTGAGTACCTTTTCCGCAGGAAATGTTGCAGCTGGCCTCAGTTCCTGATGACGAGGTTAGTTTTGTAAAATTAGGTAGGTTCTCTATATTTTCTTTTCTGTTCCGCGAGGTGGGCTGTCGATCGAGGTAGCCGACCTAGTCCGCGGGACTCCTTTACTCTCTCTCTCTCTCGTGTGGAAGGACGTGAAAGGAGCCGTTCACCCGAGCATCTTTTTCTATACTTTGCGCCTTGTTTCCCTGCCCGTAGTAGTGCGCGTGGTCCACTCGAAACAATGTGTTATTGAACACTTGGTCGTTCGTGGTGTATTACGCCCTCGGTGGCCGCACCGACCCTCCTTGCTTGGATAGCACTTTATTGTGGGTGCGGTGGCTAAACATGGACTTAATTATAATAATAGTAATTCTATTCAATTCTAGTGTCCGTATCTCCGTAAAGATATTGATAAAATGAAAAGCATCCAACGCAAGCAACAACATTAATGCCCTAGCCGCGTAAGAAGCCATACGAACATTGCTTCTAGGAGCTTGGACTTCTCTCTCTTGAACAAAGACGACCCAATGAGCAACTTATAGAAACTTTTTAGTATCCGAATAGCTTTACCGACACCCGACAGTAAGACCCTTTGACAGAGACTTTTATGGTCTACGAAGCATTGAACGAAAACTGAAAAATCAACGTCGAACATCGCAACGTCAGCAGTATTTCCAGTACTTCAGAATGAACATTTGAAATGGACTGCTCTCAGAAGTTGTTGGAGCACAGATAATCATCAGGTTCAAAGATAGTTTGGACAAGTAAGTAAACAGCACCCTCCACAACTGCAAACCCCTCGTCCTTAACCCATCAACACCTAACGGCTTCAGAGGCAGCTTTGTTCTACTATCTTTCATTCCCCATCCAAGTTACCGCTTCAGGATCCTCAGCAATATGTTGTAACTGATGATACTTGCACAGCTAACCCAGTGGCTGCGGTTTTCGGTTAGATATATATATATATTATTATCAATAACGGCAGTAGCTCAGACAGGGTCGAAGCCAGGGCCTCTGCTCCTCCCTAGGACTGGGGCTGTTGGTCTATCTATTCACGTAAATAGAACATAAACCTTAAGGATTAATATAAAATTTTTATGGTTTATGAAATCTTAAGTTTATTATAAGAGATGTTCGAGGTAAGTAACAGAGAAAAACATAATGGATATAACTCCTCAGAGGGCATAGTTAGGTTCGCCAATCTAATGCAATAGGAAGTAGCGCCCGCAGGGAACACGCCCCATAGATTACCATACCTATGCCTTCGAGACAACTTTCTTTCCGTTCTCATATAGCTTCATTCCATTTTCATGTTCCTGCTAATGATTTGTTGTATTCCTTCACTTCTTTAGCCACTTACTATACTATTCACTCTGTGTTGATCCCGTATTGGAAAATTCCCGCGTATATAAGTTCAATTTTTCCCTCGTCATATACCTAACATGCCCTTTCTTCTTCTCTTGGGGTCGCAGTGTGTGCTGTGGATAGTAAGACTTAATCCGGTCAACACCAACTAATACGTAGGGTTTTCTTATAGGCAGAGAACAGCTTAACGACTCACATATGCGAAACAACGGCATGAAGCTCGAGCATAAAAATCGAAGAACTACCGGTTCTTTTAGCCAGCAGTTTTTCCCGTACTTTGCAGTGAATATTTGGAATAGACTTCCTTTCTCCCTTCAAGTTGTCGTTTCAGAGTCAGTCAGTGCGTTTAAAAATCGTCATTGACAAACATTGGGAGCAGCATCCTCTACAGTTACAGACTTCTCCAAGAGTCCCAAACTCATAACGGTCAAAGAGTCTAAGCCACCGTAATCCAGTATCTCTCATGCTTCAACTAACTTAACGTCTTAAAGCTTCACAAATCGGCAGCAATTAATTGTGCTTGCGCATCAACTCTGTGGCTGAGTTTTTTCTTTTCATCATCAGATATCTCTAGAATCTTGACTTAATGGCAATAGCGCATATAGGGCAGGAGCGTGAACCCCGGCTGCTCTTTAAGAATGGGCCTGTTGTTCCATCTACTGTCAGCTATTTAATCTAAATGTGCGTTATTTCAACGAGGAAATAATGCGCATATTCGTTATATCCATGAGTAATTATCTGTGTGTACCAGTAGCATAGTTTGAAACGTCTTGAAACACGTCTGTTCTTATTGGGCCGAGCGAACCATATACATATTTAATAAAAGAATCAACATTTCTGTAGATTCCTCGTAAAATTGAAAGAATGATAGAAAAAAGTGCTCGATAAATACTCAAGAACTTGTGTTTGTGTACATAACCCCACGGATTTAGTGAAGTAACAATCGCAAATATCTTACTACCTCCGCCAAGGAGGTTATGTTTTCGTCGGGTTCGTCTGTTTGTCATTCTCTTTGTTTGTCACCAAGATAACTCAAACAGATATCGACGGATTTTGACGAAACTTGAATGGATTGTTAGCTATGTTAGGAAGAACCAATTATCAACGTTTGGTGAAGTTCTGTCCACCCGTTTGTTTGTTTGCCCTTTTTTTATTAGTACCATAACTTAACAAGTTATTGAGGAATTTCATGAAATTTACGTGAGCTGTTTGGTATATTGCAAAAAAATAAATGATAAAATTTTTGTGATAATTTGTTAGTTCGTTCGTTTGTTTGTCTCTGTGTTTAATTTTATGCTTTTAGCTCAATAACTCAACAAGTTATGGATGGATTTTTATTAAATTTACGGGAATTGTTAGGAATGTTTAAAGACTTAAAAGATTAAATTTTGGTGATGATCGGTTGGTCCGCTTGTGTACTTATATTTGTTAGAATACTAGCTACGGCACTCAAAGGTTATGAACGGATCTCCACGAAATTTACAGAAGCTGTTATAAGTGTCAAAAATCACAAATGATTAGATTTTGGTGCTGATACAAAGAAAACCATGGTTTCAGAGCCAGTTTAAATTTCTAGTTTCCACTGCCTTGCTTGGCGGAGGTATTCGCTCTGAGAGCGTTCTATTTCAAAATGAGATCAATTTAACCAAGGTATTGAGAGTACCTATATGTTTTGCTGCACGTCCACTATATCTCTCAACTTATGTAGAAGACGACAAGGGCATTGGCTTGGGGGGGGGGGTGCACAGGGTGCACGTGCACACCCCCCCCCACAGTAGCTCTGTAGAAAAATGGAAGAAAAGAAATAGCCATGTGTGGATTCAAAATCTTGCTTTACTCAGGGCTAGCATATTTAGTGTTGGGTGCTTTTAACCTGTACGCAATGCCTAGCTAGATTTTTTATTTGGATCTCAAGTATGGCACGAAAGCCAGCATCGCTGTTGGGTCTTGTTTATACCAGTATGGGAAAACTTTAGTCATTGGCATTGATGAGGCCATTAACCAATGCAGCAGTGACCATCCATCACCTGCGTTGGTTTCACAGACGATACGACAGTAGCCTATGTACAAATCCCTGCTAGATGTAATGCCTCTTATTTTTTAACTCAAGTTGAAAGGCTACAAAAAAATGAAGTGGCACCATTAAGACTAGCACCAATTTGTACACCAGAATTTAACTTTATGTCTGGTCACCACCATTCTCAATGCCATTTTACCAGCGATGAACGAGAGCCTTGATGCCTCGGTCACAAAAGTCAGCACCTGCCGAGGCGGTTCACTTGTTCATGACTAAGATTACGCGTTGTTGAAGGGCACACTCTAACGATGTACCTAATACGTCTGTCAGACGTTCGAACAGGCCGAAATGAGGTCCCATTGTGTCAGTTCTGGACTATAAGGCGGGAGAGACAGCACCGTCCACCCAAACTTTGTCGCACATGCCGTGATCTTCAAACTTGTGTGTGGCCTGACGTTATCGTGTTACAAACGGAAAAATGTTTCATGCTTCCTAGCTCTCCATGGGCAATTCAGGCCTTCAACTTGGTCAAAGTTTTGATGTAGATGTCAGAGTTGACAGTCATTCCTGGGTTTAAGAAATCAGGGAGGATAATGCCCTTCCTGTCCCAGTAGACGGTGCACATCGCTTTGCCTGCGTCTTGAACTTCATCTTTGCTGGGAGGGTGTGAGTGGTAGTGCATTCCATTGACTGCCGTTTGGACTTCGGCTCATAGTAGCAACACAATGTCTCGTCACCAGTAATGATGCCATCCAAGGATCACGTTCGGCTTCGTACCGATCCAACAAGTCCTGAGAGACATCCTTTCTTTGGTAGTTTTGTTTCTGCTTGAGCATTCGTGGAACATACCTTGCGCATGCACTTTGCTGTGCAGGGATGAACATAGTTTCCAGCAAGCTTGAGTACTCAGTAGCTTGAGTACTCAACTGTTAGCACTGAAGTTCACGCGATCGATACTATGCCAGGTAAGCGTTTTCGCGCTGCTTGATGTGCTTGGTCGGCAGTTGCTGAGTGTGCACAGCTACCGTGGAGGCACCTAAACCTGCTCAAATAATGGAGAGGGTAGGGGACGCGGGTCATTCAACCTTCCGTCGATTGCGGCCTATTCTTAATGACACATAGTCGACGGCAGGCGTATCTTCTCCTATATCTGCAGCACGAACCAGAGCGTGGGGGTTTTTCAATGTAGAGTGCTGTCAAGTTGACTTTAGCGCTACCGACACCCACATCCAACTCGAGAAGCATTTCATTCATCGTTATCAGCCTATCACTGTGGATGAGTTGATCGAGGTGCACTTTCTTTTCTCGGGGTGGTGGCTGTGCATGAGCGTTCGAATCGCACTTTGTCACTCACATTTCTGTGGGTGGCTACTCTGAAATCGACGAGCCCATTTTCTAACTGGGCTTGACAGCAACTGCACCCGCGTCGTTAACGACCGTGCACCACGCGCCGAATGTTGATTGGTTCAGTTTTTCCTACATGGAGGAATTCAGTGACGCATTTTTGCTTCTAACGCGCGTCCATTATAGGAAAGGCGATGACACACCGTCAATATCTTCTACAGAGAAATGAAAATTTTAAGTCATGATTGCATGAGCTCAGTCATCATAACAAAGTAATTTTCAATCCTCTTTTATCCCGTCAGCAGGTAAAAATAGAAAGCATTTCTTTTGGAATGACCCTCATATAGCAAGACGCTAGAGGAGAAACGACCCACGTCACCTTCCGAAGCCGTCAAAGATTCTGATCATACGGTATTTCAAGTATCGCTATTCTTTTCCAAACTGTCTGCACCCTTCCTCTTAAGTCCTATGTGAGTGAAGAGAGTGCAAACACACTGCGACTCCTCCATTCACATATGAGATCAGCCATGTGGCAAGAGAGACTTTCATCAATGGCGCTCATCAACATCACTACACTAAACATATAGCTAAGTCTTGATCGTGTTTTTAACATTCATGCCTCAATGAGTCCCAGCGACATCCCGGTCGGAAATAATGGTTGTGATTATAGTAGAACAACTATGATTATAGTCGAGATCTTTTTTGTTTATCATCGATATATTCTACATATTTAACCATTTATGGGGTGCATTATGGTAGAGATGTGTCACAACCTTCAACTATATTGCCAACCATAATTGCTGACCATAAATACCCAATTACAACCATAAAGGTTTCAGCTGCACAACCATGATCTACCATAGTAAACCGTAAGAAACACCATTTACGACCAAAATCGATTGTGTTCAGCGAATAATACACCTATATTCTACCAAGATCAACTTTTTCAACTGTTGACATGTTAAGCACTGGATGCCTGCTTTGTTTGGCAATGATTACCTGCTTCTGCAAAAAAAAAAATATATATATATATATATATACGTGCGAGTTAGGCCAGCAGCTCAGAAAGGTGAAAGGCTCTAAACTTCAGGACGATGCTATAGAGCAGGAGCTTCAACCAGTCTGTGCAGCTAATACACGTCTATATATAACTTCTTCCAACTCTAAGATGGTATGCAGCTGTACGATACAGTTCAGAGGAAGTTTCCAGTAGATGAAAGAAGTCTGGCCGTACCCGTTGTCAGGGTACGGAAGGCCAAATTTATCATGAAACTTGGCATTGCTTTCCATAGAGCTAATGGGAATAATTTGTTCATGAAAATTTACAGATAGAAACTGATAAAAATAAATAGATGGCAATATTTGATCAAAGATTGCTGTACTGTTTTAAAAGGGATACAACAAATAAATAAATATGATGGGTAACTACGCTCAACTGGTAAAGCGTTTATAAAATTTAGAAACGGTAGATAAAAATAACGTCAAGGCAGTTAACAACCATACATACCTTACAATTTTTTGTAATTCATCGACAGGAAAGAAAAACTGAAAATGTGCACAATTTTTCCACTATAATATGTATTTTTAGATGGTTCGCATTCAAACTTTTATTCGTACAATATTATTTTGGTCGATTATGTTGGGAATTCTAGATATATTATGATGGCAACCCATACGTATTCTTCTTCAACTAATGGGCGGAATTCCACTCATGATCGTACGTACGGAAATCCGTTGATAACGTACCTGGTTATGCTCTACCATACATAGTCTTCGGACATCCATGTACTACCATCTACCATACATAGTCTTCATACATCCATGTACTACCATCGACCTTAGTTTTCTGACCATCCTTAAACAAACAATATTGCCTCCACCAACATCGACCTAAATATACTAAAATCAACGTTATGTCCAGGTCGCCATATCAACCATATTGTTTCATCATCCATAATCGACAGTAATCTCTCATACACCACTATATTCAACCATAATCACAACCATTATTTCCGACTAGGATCAGTTGAATTCCCAAATCAAATATTAGTTTTCTGCAATGTAGCTCGGATCACGTTGAATGATGCATGGCATGACCATCGATCCAGGGCGAGAACCGAAACTGCATGCAACTAACACACAATTGTGTAGTCTACATTGATGAAACTTTTGTGTAGATTGAGTACAAAGTGAATTCGAATTTTTACTGATTGATTTGGCATTTTACATCTACGGTTATTATATTGAGATGTTCATGTATATAACTGAATTAGTGTGGTGTTCAATTGGTATAGTTTCTCAACAACACCTATTATTGCCCCTTGAGTTCCGGTTCCCCAAGATGTGCACCCCCTTCCCCATGATCAGACCAGCCTACGCCCCTGACGCTTTTCCCTTCTTAATAGAAGCGGCTAGCACATGTTATCCTTGAAATCACACAGAATACGTGTTTTGCTTCTTAGTGTATAGCGGCATTAACGCTACCGTGCCCAGCGATGCAAATGTTATTAGTTTAAGGAAAGTCTCACTAAGGCTTTAAGTTTTTGGTAAAGTGAATTTCCATGAGCTCAAGGATCACGTGGCCGGTGGTGAACGTGATATGAGATGTAAACGGCATAGGATTTGAATTATTTTGAGGGAAAGTCCTGGTCACGTGGCCCTGCGAGACATTCTTAATGCTGAGCAATTCTGTAGTCTGACTTCTAATGATGTCTGCTACATTCTTTGATATCCACGTGATTGATTTCATTGGACGAGTCTTACATGAATAAAACCTTTTCTTTGAATTAGCTTTGTTTAATATCGGAAAAGGCCTAAGCAACCCAAGTTAGAAAAATGAAGCCCGAGTATTTAATGCCAGCTACAAAAGCATATGTGCTAGTGTACATGGCTAGCAAAATAGCCATTGCGTTTTCTTATGTTTGGCGTGTTTGAAGCGGAATTTTTGGCTCCCTGTACAGCAGCATTATATACCAGTAACTGACTCAATACCGTTATAATATTGGTAGTTTTACCTTTGTTGTAATTGATGTATAAAAAAATATATTCACATAAATAAACGGTTTTGGTCGGTTTTTTTTTTTTTCACTGGGTACACTCACAAGCTAAGTGTCATGTCACGTATTCGTCCTACATATGAAGCTCCTTTGTTGAGTAAACCTGCAATTGTTTCCTTAAAACTCAACCAGAATGAATATTTACGTGCCCTTATATGTTGACTCCTGACTCGCGCATGGAGCCGTGATGGTCAATGTCTGATAATTATGTAAAGAAATTGTCAAAAGCCGTACGTACATTATTAAAGGTACAGAAACTCGGCTATGTGCTAACACACTAATGGGATTGAGGTTCTTATAGCGAATGTGTGCACAATTTAATGTATTTTTTGTAGTACCTGCTCAAACATAAATTTATATTGTCCATTACAACATAGTCATAACCCTCAGCAGCATAGGGTGGGTCATAAGGTTAGGTCACTTAGGTTATTCCCTCCTAACTGTGTGGAGTCGCACCACAGTGGACAACGTAGATACATTTAGACCTAGTTAGGCGTTTGGCTCCACTTTATTTTGTGCCTACTACGATTCTTTCCCTGTTTTTCATATACATGTGATCTTTATTCTGTTCTTTGTGCTTATCCTTCCTGATTTGTTGTACCCAGTGTAGGAACACCCCGTGTATAGGTTCCACATTTCGCCAACATACTATGTCTTTTCTTCATCTTTCAATTGTCGCTTACGCGTCCAAGGACATTCATACTACTATCATCTATTATGACACAGTTGTAAAAAGTAAGTAAAATATATGTAGTAAAGACCGCAGATTTTTGCACGACCTTTGTTGTGATTCATTGCTTCAGAAGTGGCCTGGCAGTCTGGAGCGCCGCTCCCGTGAGGTTTAATTAAAAACTGCACTGGCTGGTCCTGATTTAAGAAATAATGGCAAATTTGGACAGCGATTCGTGAGATACTGCCGGCTGGTTTTGAACCGAATTACGTTGTGGTAACGAGTTTCAAATTTTGAATTGTTTTTAAGTATTGCATGCAATTGTAGTGACATAGATGGCCACTCGAAAGTATCTATTATCATTTGACCATCGTCTCACCAATTTCAGTATACAACCATTGTCACCACCACTGTTTTCAGGAATCAACCGACACCTCTATTACCACCGCTGCTACTTTTGGACCAATTCCTCCACCACCACTATCTGCAGCAAAAATCAGTTTCCACCACCACTGTTAGTATACGACCTTTGTCATCACCATCGTAATCAGTATTCTACCTTCACCACCACCATTAACATACCGTGTAACCATTGTCATCACTCATCATCACTAACATCGCTAAGCAACCGTCTCCAATGCTACTCTAAGTCTACATCCGTTTTTATCTCCACTGGTACAGGTCGATATCACCACCTTCCACCACCACCACCACCACCACCACCATCTCCAATAAAACTAATAAAACCATTACCTGTATCACCAGCTGAATAAACTTCACCGTCACGAAGCACCACCATCACCACCAGCGTTGGCATGGTTACCATTGAGAAGCGTAGGCGCCTCGTGGCAGACTGCGACATCAAGTCAGTCAGCTCGGGGGTCTGCCCACTTTTGGCCGCTGCTGTCTGCTTCGATTCTTATTTTCCTGCAGCCAATTTGCGCAATTTTGCACGAGCGGAGTCAGGTGCCTTTGAGAGCGGCCCGAAGGCTCTCATTATTTTCAGGGACCAGCTACGATCATTTGCATTGCATCGGTGCAGGCAATGAGCTGCCAATTAAGTTGGTATTTTCTAGCAAATGGGTCAATGACGCGTAAAAGAGAGGTGATTTCAAATGAAGAAGAGAGGAGAAGATATCCCAATTAATGCGTTATTTTTTATATATAGGCCAATGACTCACTGAAGATAAGTCCAGAGTACTGCCGAGATCACAGTGAATACGTTACTTTTTGGCTGATAGACAAGTCACACGAGGGAATGAAATAATTCAGAATGCTGAAGTTTTTGGCCATTGACGAATAAGACATATGATTCAGAATGAAGAGTTGCCAATTAAAGCGTTATTTTTTGATTGGCCAATGACGCATAGACAGTGAACATCAGATAAATCAAAATGCTGCAGAGATCCTAGTGATTGCGTCTATTTCTGACTGATAGACCAGTGGCCCAAAAATCTGAGGGGACTTGAAATGCTCGAGAGCTTCTAATGAACTCTCAAGCAGAGGAATTAACCAGGGCTTAAAATGGCCTATTGACGATAACGTTGATTTTTCTTTTTCAATACTCTATTTTAACGCGTCCTTGACTGTAGAGTGACAATCCGGTCGGAGAAGAAGATGAACGAAAGATCCTAGTCTTTGTAGTCAGCTTACAGACTCGTGCATTGGCGAGTCGGAGAGAATAATCGCCTCGCGAAATCGAGCTCCCGTTAAAAAAAAAAATTAATACGAAATATGCATCAATGATGAAAATATAACTGGGGCACACGATGCTAACTTTCTTATGCCTATGCTGTCTGCAGACATAAACTTGTTTTATACATGCATTGTCTTCTTGCGTGCTTGCCCTTTTTCTCGGTCTGCATCTCATGCATATTAAGCTAGAGCAGTTGGAGACCAAATACCTCCGCCAAGCAAGGCAAGGTAAGGCAATAATAAAACTAGTTCTGAAACCATGATTTTCCTTGCATCAACACCAAGATCCAATCTAATCCTAGTATTAACAATTCCTGTAATTTTCTTGAAGATCCGTTCATAAATTTTTGAATTATGCTCCTAACAAACATTCTGACAAAAATTAGTCAAACGGACCAACCGATCATCAACAAAACTTAATCGTTTATCTTTCACCATTACTAAGCACTTCTGTAAATATAGTAAAGATCCGTACATAGCTTTTTGAGTTATTGTGCTAACAAGCATAAATTTAAACGCAGCCACAAACAAACGAACAAACAAGTAGATGATCTAAAAAATTTGGTCATTCGCTATTCGTAATATACCTAACAACTCGAGTAAATTTTATGAAAATCGGTCAATAGCATTTTGAGTTACGGCATTAAGAAAAATGAGGCAGACAAACAAACAGATGGACGAATCTTCAACAAAAGTTGATCATCTGTTTCTTCTAACAGTCTTAACAATCAGTTTAAGTTTTCTTGAAAATGCGTCCATAACTTTTTGAGGTATCTTGGTGACAGACAAACACGACGAAAACATAACCTCTGAGGAGGAGGTATCATCTTCAGACAATGAACGTAGCAATATTTTAGACTGATAGCGAAGCCAGCAGTTGTTTTACATACTAATTTTCAAATTTGCTTACTAAGAATTTCAATATTTATTTGATGTGCATGAACCGCATCTCTTTCAGCTGTAGTGAAGATTCTTTGCTACTTTTTTATTTTGTTGCTTAAGATGATAGCGAAGTAAATCGAAGTTTGCTGTGAATTAAATAATGTTCTTCATCGTTGTCATACTTTTAACTTTCATCATTTAAGCCTGGTTTCCAGCAAGAAATATCTATTGTATCTTATCCGCTCTGCATACAGCCATACGCCATGATTATTATTATATTTCCATTATATGAAAGCCCTAAGAATATTTTTGAAAAGTAATAATTAAATGTGGGTCAGCGAATTGGATGCGATGCTACACCGATTTCTCGAAGTTTGCCGTACTTGTGTAGGGTAAATAATTGATTCTTTATGTACTAACTATCGATACATAATATAATTTATTTAGTTAAACTAGAGAAACACTCTTACATCTGCTAAGCAAAGGGATGTTAGCGAAGAATCGAAATTGGTTCTGATACCAGGATTCTCTTTTTAGCGTCACCAATGTTTGGCCGTTTGTGCCTCATGACACTAGCAACAGTTCCGATAATACCGTCTGTAACTCTTTGAGTAACGTTTAGACAAACTCTACGACAAACATCTAGTTAAACGCCCTCGCGGAAGAACCAATCATCACCAAAATTTGGTCATTTGTGCCTTTCAAGTTGATAACATTTCTAACAATTCCTACAAATTTCATGAAGATCCATTTATAACATTTAACGTTATGTAACCAGTACACGGTGCCAAATGTTACTAGGGGTGACAAACATGGACACAAACAAACGCACTGACAGATCTTTTTTTTTTTTAAATTTGGTCAGTTGCTCTTCGCAACAATTTTTGTAAATTTCATGAAATTTCCTTAATACGTTATGTTGCCAAAAACATGCAGGTAGAGAAACAAGCGTTTTCATAAGATTTTCACAAAAAAAAAAATAATAACCTGTTTGTCCTAACATACCTAACACTTCCTGTGAACTTCATTCAGATCCGTCCGTATATTTGACTTGCTTTGATGACAGATAGACGGACGGACAAAGAAACAAACAGACAGTCATTCTCCGGCAAAAACATAACATCTTTTGTCGACGTAGTCATGAAAATTTCACTTTCCATAATACAACATTACTTCACATACGTGGCTGACATATGATTTTCATTTTCAATGCACTGAACCTCAACCAGTAAAGTGAGTCTTTTCAAGCTTATTTCTTTTTAAACAAGCGGCTTTTGAGAGGCTTGTGTCCTTCCTCGAATGCCAGGACGTTAGTTCCTGCTACTCTCTAGGAATGTGCCTATTGATCCGTCTACTGGCAGCTATCTAATCTATAGCAGCCGAAAGAGTATGTTGGATACGCTATGTTAACGTACAAGGAGTTTGAACCGCGTCACCAACAAGCTTCACTCACTAATATAGACACCTTGCCGCGTGAAATTATAG
>LQNS02277999.1:1860874-1890908 GCA_001587735.2 Parhyale hawaiensis
GGCAGCGCTACTGGTCCCTTATGCTCAACATTCAGGCCGTCATCAGTGCTGGCGTCTTCGCTCCGGATGATCAGCAGGTCATTTGCTATGATAATTTGCCCCCCATAGAATGCATTATTTAGTGCTTGCAGTCAATGAGCTTCTATTTTTCTACTGAGCGAAGATGTCTTTCTGATTTAGGCTGCCTACAATACGAGTTCAGATATACTTCTAAGCCGGAGACATTGCTTCTATTGTATAACTGTAGTGTAGGTCCGAGAAATAGCCCCCTAAGCAAGTAGAGGTACATAAGTAAGGGTTGAACCAACAAAACGTTGGAATAATTTTTAGGCTGTTTGATTACTCTCTATGCGGTTTTTCTACAATTATCTTTCCATTTATGCATTACAAAATACAGTATCGTTTCAGCCACACAACCAGTACACTGCAACTTATATCCACGCTGATCCTTTTGGCTATGGGTTTTTGTTGCCGCCTTATAAAAACTACGAATCTAGTTCAGCGTGAACTGAAACCTATAGGCTTTGACTAGTCTGGCAATGGGCTTCTTAGCCTGTCTCTTATCCCACACTGTACTTAATCCAGCATTTTTTCTTCCAACAGGTGTACTTTGGCACCAGCACTGGCCAGCTTTTGGTGATGGACGTCCACGGCACAATGGTGGCCCAAGTGTCGCTGCTCGAGGACACTCCCATTACAGCTCTTGCTTGGTCCTGTCAGAAATTCAAAATGGAAGAAACCGAAGAAAGCAGAAGCAGCAGCGGCAGCAGTAACGGCGGAGACAGTGGCGGCGACAGCGGCAGCAATAGTGCTCGAAATAACGCAAATACTCAAGACCGAGCTGAGGGGGCCAACGGTGCTAACGAGAGTGGCCCTGGGAACGATGGGAAGAGCAGCAGTGAGGCCGGCAACTCTGATACAAGAAACGGAGATGAAGCTTCCACTAGCGATGCAGGTCGGTGATCTGAAGCTCTTGGACGTTTGTACCAGCTTTCCCGTGCTTTAATCTGCCAGGTCGTCAAACATAACTAAAAGTTTTATGAAACTAAGCAGTTCAGGCTTCACTTATAGTCTGAGTATATTGTTCCGTAGGGCAGAAATTTTACACCCTACTATAATACTGCGAAGCGAAATGTTATCACATTTTTTAGTTACATCGACTTACGTTACTTCCATTTCTAAGCTCCTACTAATGCTGCTTTGCTCTATTCTTCCTCTTCTTTTCCGACTTGCAGTACTCATGCTCATTGTTCCTGTGTTGGGTCACCCTCGTACATGGGTTCACGTTTCTATTGATATACTACTTATATCTTCCTCATCTTATCGGGAAACATCGTTGCACTGGATAGGGAAGCTTGAACTGATACTGGGCATCTAACAAAGTTATACTTACTCATTTTTATTATTATTCAAAACAGGCTTGAAGTGAAATTATTTTGACACGTGCTAAAGCGACCCCGTGTGTTTCCTAATCTATTCAAGCCGTCATATTTAAAAATAGCTTCGTTTTAGCTTCGCTTTAAGGTGTATTCGACTGTTTAGTGACTAGCATAACGTCGTCGACCAAGTCTTCATCTGGTTCAAGAATATTTTCATCATGGAGAGAGTTACCAGCACAGAAGATGTCGGACTGCATGTCATTGCATATCTATTTTTTCCTTTCTGTATTTGAGTCACAGCCGTCGTCTATACGAAGGATTACTCTCCAAATAATAGCACTCAATATTTGTGCTAACATCTAACACAGTAACCACAGTTTCCCATGGGGCCGCTCTTCTGGAGTCTTCGAATCTGACATGGGCAGTAAAGCTTTGTTACAACATCTCAAATATTACTAACCTTGACCTAAATATATCATCTTACAGGGACAAACGCCAGACCACCAGGCACCTCTGGCAGTGGGAACTCGAGCAACAGGAGCACCTCCTCGGGCACCAGCGGGGACCAGAGCGCTCGCTCGACGCAGACAAGCGAAGAAAAGCCACAGCATTTGCTGGCTGTGGTGTTCTCCACAGGCCTGATCTACCTTGTGCGGGGACACGACGATGTGTCACCCATCATTATAGACACCGGCCTTGCGTGAGTTGCTTAGTGATGAGGGTTTGTTCCGTCTAGTGCGGGATGGTATGTTATTGAATCCCTAGTTTAGTAATGTGCTTCATGAAAATCTGATGCTCAGCTTACTCAAATAAGTTAACACAACCCCTCCGGGGCATAGGATGAGCCATAAACCATTGGGTTAGGTTCGCCCATCCTATGTTACGGGGAAATAGCGCCCCCAGGCGGTTTGTGTAGGTTACCTTAGCTATTAGTTAGGCCTTCGGGACGTCTGTCTTCCGTGCCCACTTTGCTTCCTTTCACTTTCATACTTCTACTGATCTTACTGTTGTCTGTTCTTCCTCTTCTTTCCCGACTTGCTGTTCCCATACGCGTTGATCCTGTGTGGGAACACCTTCGTGCATGGGTTCCCCGTTTTTCTATCGACATACTATATGTCTCTTCCTTTTCCTCTCTTAGAAAAGCTTAGTACTTATTTAGGGAGGCGTAAATCTTCTTATAATACCTAATATGTACTTAGTTAATGCACCTTATACAAATGGGTGGATTGGTGTATCGCATTTCGTTTGGTACTTTATCTCAGTTCAGTGTGTCGTGTCTAATATTGCACTTAACACAAGGTAATGCAAACAAATTATTCAAAATCATTTATTATATTAAACGTATTAGTACAATTAGTCAAAAGTGTTCGAAATGGCTCCCTTTTCCGTTGATACGGTACATTTCTGGAGGCGGAGTTGCCAGGCCTGAAGGCATTTTCTGGGATGGCCTTCAGAGTCGATGTAACATGAGCTTTAATGTATTCAGTCGTGTCCCTGAGTTTCCTTCTCAAGAAAGAAATAATGAGATTGCGTTCAGAGTCGATGTAACAAAAGCCTTAATGTTTTCAGTCTTGTCCCAGAGTTTCCTTCTCAAGAAACAAATGATGTTGGGAGAGCCAGGTCAGGACTGCAGGGAGGCTGTGGAGGCAATAGTGTGTGGGAGTACTACAGGAAATGCTTACAGTGAAGGCGCTGTGGACTTCCACTTCCACTATAGAGTTCGTCGGCAACCTCCTCTCGCCTCTCCTTGAACGACTTGTGCCCACGGAGATTTGTAATTTCTACATGTAATCACTCTCAAAGGCCTGCAGAATTGATGGAAGTGTTTCGGCGGTGCCGTTCCGAGTCTATCGTAAAATTTGATGGGTAACGTTGATCCACAGAACGATCCATCGCGCCATGTCAAGCAGGGTTCATGGAAACATGAAGCCTAATTTTCTGGGCGCTCGGAGGCAACTAAGACTGATCGTGACTGATCGCGCCGGTATGTATCGTCGGCTAGGAAACAAATTGGCCTTATTGCTGTTAGAACCCATCTTGCATACCAGTAGCCTAAATTGTCCCGTCTCCGTTGCTGACTAAACATACATACATACATACCTATCGAGCAGTTGTCTTCTGTCCCTTGTGAGTACGAGCTGTAATTAAGGCTTAATCCTTTTCGGTGCTATTCTAGTCAGTTCAGTCGGTGGTTTATAACCCTATAAAATCTGCTGCCGGGATCCGTGTAGCCCTGCAATCGTTCAAATTAGCCCCGAACGTTTCTTAAGATGTTTATACCTATAGCAGCGTTTCATGCATCGTGGAGCTGCTCAGTGCTTCATTTGGACTTTCATTTCCCATACCTTGCCGGGCTTGCCCGGACATGTAGCAAATCACGTGGGGTCGTGTGTCACCTCAAGTCTCTCATCTGATAGATTTTGCTTAGACAGGTTACGGATCTTTGACCATTCGTTCCATAGCAAGCGACTAACGTAGTGGTAATAACTTAATGTCGACTAAGTCTGAAATGTAGGAAATTGTTCAGTAGTCCTTTATGTCTTCCCTTTCTGATGTTTACCTGTGGGCTCACAATCTCATGTCCTGTTGACTGCCAGCGGCGTGCATGCCGAGTGGTCCAACTCTGCCGAGCTGCTTGCCACCGCCGGCCACTGGCCCTCCGACAACAAATCCCGAGGGTCTTCAGCTTCCGTCGGCTCCCCCTCTTCCGGTGGCTCCTCGTCTTCTTCTTCGTCAAACTGCGCCGCGTCGTCTTCTTCCCAAAGCCAGTCATCTTCATCCACTTCGTCAACGAAAGGCAACAACGCTGGAGGCAGCAACAGCAACAACAACAACAATAATGGTAGTGGACACAACTCAACGTTGTATCGCAACGTTATCAGATTTTATACGAGGGCCGGCACCCTCCGTTACACCTTCAACCTGCCTTCCTTCTGCGTAAGTACACAATTGTTCGTCTAGATTAGCGTAAGAGAAGCCTTGCAGTCGAACTAATTAATCATGCTGATGTTCCATGGGTCTCCGTTTTCATAACATACTATGTTTCCCAGGAAGCAAAGAGCGTAACGGGAGGACTCACGCAAAATTAGCACCAAAAAGTGACGTCATCATCGACGAATCTATGACTGAGCAGCCTAGGAGTATTTTAGCTAATTTAACCAGAAAAATCGTCTTAAATTGCGAATTCATCTCTAGCGTATTAATAAATTAAGATAATATATACTAATTTTGCAATTATATATAGAAAATTGCAGTGCATGCTAGTGGAATCTTAAATTTCACAGCACTAGCGCCGAATGTGTTCCCTATCAGCGACCTGATTTAACTGCTTTTTCTTTATTGAGGCCTTATTTACACTTCATATTCAGTTCACAGTGCTCTTCAAATAACATATTTATTCCTTATCAACAAATATAAGCACCATTATAGCCAAATCTGTACGAGAGAAACCAGAGTAACAGTTAGCCATTGCTCGAACTTTCTGTACTTGGCGACATATTACGATACTTTACAGCTCAAGTAGCTGGCCAGTCATAAGCGGGAGATGGAATGAAGTAAATAGAAAAAATACGGTGATTTGTTCAAGAAAACAACCTACGAAGGCCTGTAGTCCCACACTCAAATACTTCGACTCGTCGATGTGATGTAAATTTGCTACGTGCAGTCACGGCTAAGTTTTATTTTAGTCCTATTGAGTCCTCCCGTTGCATTCCTTGCTTCCTGATTTATCCCTTGTTTTTTTTCGCTTAAGACACGATTGCACTGGCAATGGAAGCTTACTCCACTATTATCGTTGCCTAACAAATGTTCCTATTGGTATGTTACTTTACCATAAGTGTATACTAACGATGTTGTAGGTGTTCAGGATTTCACACTATGCCGGTGATTAGGAGCTAAGCTACATGTATAATTTGAGAGTAATTCAAATGTGAGTAAGCATATTCGCATCTATCTTGCTTCATATTTAATAGTTGATGCTGTTTAATATCAAATTTCTTAGTCTTCAAGGGCTGGTGACTTTTAAATAATTATTATTGCCAACTGGAGCGTAAATTGTTTATTAGAAGCCGTGGTTATCACAGAAAAGTTGTCTCATTTATCGCAACTTTATAGAGCCAAAGTTATTCAATGAAGCCTGTTTAACAGTTTATCTGCCCCACTTAGGCAATGAGCGCTGAGTAGTTCCCCTGAATCTCTAGTAAAACCTGTTGAGTTAAATCCAGAAGAAACGCAAATCATATGTTCCTAATGAACCGGATACATTTCTTGACCTTGTGAATTTGTAAAGTAAATCTTCACGATCTCCAAATAAATACCAGTCCATCTCGGAAGCCCTGAAATATGAGTTAGCAGATCATCTTTGCTGATTGTATGAATGCAAAAAACGGGCCACTTCTAACTAATTAAATTGACGTTAAACAGCATACAAGTATCGTACTCTCATATTGTTCTTAAATTAAACTGCTTGAGCTTAGGATGGTAGGCTACGACTACCACACATCATTCTCTTTTCTCGCGTGCTACACACGATAAATTAACTACTTGCGAAGTCTGAGTTCCGATAAAAATTATGGTTATCCAATAGCCGCTAAGTTTTCTAATAGTTTCACGGTCCAGGGTGCGAGGTTGTTCAACAAATACCGCGTCGCATTTGAAATGTCACCGGTACTGAGACTGCGAAATTTAAACTTACTGGACGCATACTTCTTGAAAGTGCCAGATAAGCCAGCTGTAAGCGGCTACGTGCAATGTGGGGATAACTCGTTACTAGCCCTCCCGCTGGTCACGGACTGTCGCATTACCTCTGCACAAGATGGGCGTCGTGAATAACGTCACAATGATGTGGTCCGAAGAGTATCTAGGTATGGTACTCGTAGAACTGGCAAACTTACGACCCCACATGCTACCTATTTCTTTCTCTCGTGTGCTACATCTGAAATAACAATAGGTGTATCACAAACAACATTCTCGTGCCCATGTGAAAAAAACATGTTCTTGTTTGTATTGGTGCTGCTATTGTTTGTATGGCAGGAGTGTCCTGCGTCTCCTGCAGAGAAATCGTCGCTGGAGAGTTACACGCAACTGCAGCTTGCTCACTTGACTTGGTAGAACAAACGGCGAAGCATTTTAATATTTATAGCCTTTGGGGTGGACAGCACTGGCGGTCCTGGCTTAATATGCACATTGTCGTTCATGTTACGCTGTAATAAAGCTGCATGCGCTTCTTGTTAAACCCGAAATGCCGTTGGAAAAACGGGCAGTTTAGGTGCTCGGTCTCGGGCAAGTCGGTGCAGCAAGCCCTACTTCCATTATCGGTTATGAGGGCAGGTGGGCAACCCGGCGGTCCGATACCAGCTGAGTTATCCTCAATTAAGAGCGCGACCAGCATACTGGCCCACCTTGGTGCCTGCAGCCTCGGCGCGTAGAATGAGCGATCTTACTCAGATTTATTGAGGTGTTTGCTTCTGATGGCAGCGGTGCCCGCGGGGGAGTCTTTTGCCAGCACGAAACTTGCATTTATTTTCTTCGAGTGTTTCTTCGAGTCTTGTTTGTGTTGTTAAAAATGAGCGATTAAAAAAATGAGCCGACTTACTCAGATTTGTTGGGCGTTTGCCTCTGATATCCGTGGTGGTCTTTTGTACAATGCGAAACTTTAGTTAGTTTTTATTTAGAGGAAAGGAAAGAAGCGTAGATTAGTCATTATTACCAAGAACTGAGAAATGCACAATTTAATTAGCATTGATACAGTTCAGTGGAGGAACTATTAGTTATCAGAAAACGTTACGTCTTTTGAACTATACATAATATTACCGTCTACTATCAAGGAGGCGTGTCTCTGAATGTCAATTTCTGCAATTACTGACAAATAATTCGATATTTTCATGGCAACTCCGACACTCTCTCCCCTTCTCTTTCTCTAGCTTGACTCACTACAGCAGATCTCTCGCGAATAGATCAAATCATCGGAACCACCGACGTTCGGTTTGTTGACAGAGAATACAAAATGGGATTGGGGTCGTCTGTTCCTTCCTGCTCACTCTCGTTTATCGTGCTCTTCTATTGGTGATGTTTATGTACTGCTTACTTTTCTTTTCTTATTTCTTGCTGCCTTCTAGATGTGCCTCTTGTTGTTTGACAGTTTATTTTTAATCCGTTTCTTTCTCATTTGGCAGGATGCGACTGCAAAAATCGCTGCACCTGCATGCAAAACTTGATACTTATAAACAAAAGGATTATAATAGGCCGCGTACTGTCGTGTGACAGAATCGAAGCCGCAGGGGAACTCACATAAAAAAGTCCCATTATGGGGAACACGCTGAAGCGCAGCTATGACGTCTTTCGAGGTATTGCTTCGATCACGTGGAAGTACGTTGCCTACAACGTATTTGAGCTAATCACTTCGCCTTATTATATCCCTCGGTTTTGCATCTCCGTGATTACTGGGGACAGGGAGCATTAAAAAAATCTTCTGTTTATTGTAACCAGTGGCGCTTGAAAACCAATGTCTGTGCATCCAACAGTACTCAGTGAGCGCCCTGACGTGGGGCCACAACGATAAGCGTCTCTTCGTGGCGGCGGGACCGCAACTCTACATCGGCAGGGTGTCCCGCCGAGTGGCCTCTCTCCAGCTCCTCTGCAGGTAATTCCGCACAAGCAGTAACTGCAAGAACAACTAGAACGCCTCGTAGCGTAAGACCAAGGGAGTAAATTTGATCGCCGTCCTTTTTCATGGCCAGCTAATCCTAGTTTTTTTGGCATGGGTCACATCCAGTGTGGGAACACCTTCGTTCATGGGTTCTCTGTATTTATTTTCATAATTATGTCCTTTGCTTCTCCATTTGTTAGATCGTCGTCGTTGTGGAAGTAGGGGCGTCTAACTATTCCCTATTATAATAACATAGGAAAAATAGAACGCCCCGACTATCTGCCGCGGTGGAGGCAAATTCGCCGCGGTAGAGAAAATTCAACGCCCTTATTTTTTATGGCCAGCTAGGACTAGTTTTGGCATGAGTCACATCTAGGTCAACCCACAAAACTCCATACAAAAAATTATGAGCATTGTTCAACTCCTTCGACCACTTATTGAGTGAACAGAAAAATATATATACAAATACCTATACATACAAATATATATATAGTTAAAACTTCGACAAAAACAGTATTACCTCTCTCACTTCGTTCGCGGGTGATAATTATAGTGTAATCGTAAATAATAACAACTCTTATGGTAATTTCAGCAATAGGTTCACTTATAGGTTTAGCTACACATCTCCATTTCTGGATAGGGTTAGTACCCCCGCAACAGCATTCGGACACCGAATGCTGACTCAACGATTCAAGCGGAAGAACTCGCCTGCTGGTAACAATCTTGAACCTAGGCATTTCGCGTCTGACAGCAGCACTGAAATATCCGGTTACTACGGACTCTTTCAATTTAGTGCTATGCCTATTAAAGCTGTTTTTTATAACCAAGCTTATAACTTTACGTTAATGGTTCTTTGTCTTGTTGCTTTTCTCCTTAAAAAATCAGCACTGCTAGGTAGTATAGGCTGGTTAAAATAGGGTTAAAGGAGAACGAGAGACGTCGTCCCCTGAGCACCCCATGGGTCGACTTAGTTTAGGTTTGGCTTTCGGGTCTTCCTTCTGATCATGCCTTCCTTGCTCCATTTCTCTTTACGGCTCTTAATGGTGGATTACGGCTCTTTATCACCCGCGAACGAAGTGAGAGAGTTGATAATGTTTTCGTCGAGGATTTAAGTATATATATATATGTCTGCCCACCTAAAAAGTGGTAGGAGTTGAGCAATGTTAACATTTTTGCAGGGAGTTTGGTGGGTTGACCTAGATGTGACCCATACCGAAAAATTAGGCCTAGCTTGCCATGAAAGATGACTGCATTGAATTTGGCCCCCGCCCCACCGCGGGCGATGGTCTTACGCCACGAGGCGTTCTAGTTCCTACCATGCTGCTTTCAGTTGAGGCGCTATTCTCGTCTTAAACTTGATTGACTTACTAATTGGCCTTTGCTTTGTATCTTCGATTCGCAATTGAATTAGATAGAGGGTCTGGTCCATCAGCGCATACTGTTCCTTGTTCTGTTGTGCTCCAACGAGAAATAAAGGTTTACTCTTATAGTAATGAGTTAAAATCGCATTTCCTGCGATTGGCAGCCTTTGTATGCGGAGAAAACCACATATGATGTTGCCACCGTGTTAAGCTTCGAACACAATTAGCGTGTTATAATATGCAGCACCTCACTGAAAGTATCAATGTCAACAGACTGTCAGTGAAGGAAAGGGTCCACAACGAGGCCCAGCTGTCCCAACTGCCGCTCCCGAGGAGGCTGCAGACGCAGCTCGGGCCACTCTACAGCCATACTATCAAGGTCAGAGAGCTACGGGGAGTAAGCCCCATGGGACCCATTCCTTAGAGTTCGATTTACCTGTAACTTATCAATGTACGCACCTAACCCAGGCTCCGCGGTTTTCCTTTTGAGGCCCATTAATTTGGCCACATTCTGACCGCACTGTCAATAGGTCAGCATGAACCGAAGCCTAACGCTCACTGCTATCTGTGACTGGGTCTCTTAATCACTCTATTGTGTAGCATCTAATGTAATCTAATAGCAACACCTTGGTTATTCTACAATGTTATTTTCTGCCTCATGCAGGGCAGCCTGATACACGACAAGGACAGTTGTTCTGTAGTAGTTCATATACTTTCGTGATGTGCACAGCAAACATGGATAGGATGTATTACGAAAATGGAGAGAATATCCCATGGCATGGAGAGAATATCCCATTGCATGGAGAGAATATCCCATGGCATGGAGAAAATATCCCATGGCTGATGCATATTTGCTCTTTAGCAGATTTTTCACAATATTTAGCCTAACATGCAGCCATATTAAGTCTCCGCCGGTAATGTTTAAGTATGAGGTTTCCGCATGTTCCGTTGAGATTGGGTCGTATTCATCCCATATTCTTTAGTCGAACGGTGTCACGCCACAATCTTATAGCAACAGTTTTTAGCGTCTTACTGCAGCACGCCTGAAATTGTGTTTTCTGATGACTCTGAAAGAAAGGGAGGAGTTTTGAAAGTATACTGCAGTATTTTTTATTGATTCTCAAATGATTGATGATGAAAAAACAGAATCTTTTTACGACAATTCATCTTGCATGCCTTCACTGAGCATGTTTAATGTATGCAAACTTAATAAATGGACGCAGGTGAAGGGTACACGCTGGCGTAGTACGTTTCATGACGAATGATAGCATTTGTGCAGCTTGAAGATGTGGACAAATCAAAACTAAAAATTCTTTGACCTATATATCGAAATCTGTATAGAACAAGTAATACTTAGTACGACACGAGCACTCGAACTTAATTTAGTTGCAGACTAAATTAAGTTCTATAACTGTGATATTTCGTTGAAGTGCTACAACATAAGCTACATTTAAATTTAGTGAGCAATAACGGCAATATTTCCCGGGAGTGCTAAAGCATAGAACTAAATTAAGCTTACGATAACGGTAATATTGCATTGCAGTGCTATATCCCCGACCCGCATCAGCTGCGAGACTTCGTATGTAGGCCACCATCGTCGTGCCATCGGCTGCACTGCACCATGATCCGTCACGATGAGGATCTCATCCCCACACCTGGCGCCTGCTACACTCTCTACCTCGAGTACCTGGGGGGCCTCGTGCCCCTGCTCAAAGGGAAGAGGATTTCGAAAATCCGGCCCGAGTTCGTTATCTTCGNACTGCACCATGATCCGTCACGATGAGGATCTCATCCCCACACCTGGCGCCTGCTACACTCTCTACCTCGAGTACCTGGGGGGCCTCGTGCCCCTGCTCAAAGGGAAGAGGATTTCGAAAATCCGGCCCGAGTTCGTTATCTTCGACCCTCAAGCGGGTGAGTTATTATTGCACCTTGCAGTAATATGGCGACCGCGCTCCGCTTACAAAAAAATAATGGTTAGTGTTCTTATGAAAATACTTCTTACTGATTGTAATATCTGCCTCATTAGGCATACGTATGAAGGACCGTAGGGTTAGCTATAAGTTAAATTCCCAGTCTTGTGTTACGGGCAGTTGTAGCACCCCTAAAGGAGTCTGTACGTTACTTTAGCCTTAGTTAAGAATTCCGGACTTCTGTCTGTCGTGCCCCTTTTGCTGTTTTCCATTTTCACACTTCTACTGGTGATGCTTTTGTTCTATTCTTCCTCTTCTTTATCGATTTGTCCTTTCAATGCGCGGGGATAAACCGTCATGCATGGGTTCCACTTTTATGTCATCATACTCTTAAGTCCCTTCATTTTCTTCTCTTGAAACACCGTCGTTGTGTCTAGAGACTAGAGAGGCTTCAACAACTCACTGATTGTAGTAGCTCAAGTTATATCCTTAAGTGAAAAATATACAAAATTGTTAGTAATTGTGGGCTGGCCACCGAACTGCCACGAATACTTTCAAAGAGAACAACAACAACAATGCGCTGCAGTTGGATGGTACACGAACTGTTACTCGTATGTGAAGGCTGGATGTAAGAACCCTACGACTAAGCCAGATAATAATTAGCAGACGTATTGGATCAGGAGTAGAAGACGCGCTGCAGTGTCAGCTGTGCCTAAGGACTTCACGCCTTGCTTTGACAGCAACTCTACATACTGTCACTTTCTTACATACAGCTATAAATAAACATTCTAACTGATGCATTATATCCACCGTAATGTAACTGGCATGTAGTGACTTTTTTGCGTTGGTAAGAATATTGCATAGCAGCAGTAATTAAGCAGCTGAGCACTTGATCATTGCAACGTACCACCACTTCGATACTTGCTGATTATTCGCTCTCATCAACATGAACGTTTCCTTCTTGTTTTCGCGCCGTCTAATGTCGAGGCCAAGTATGCATTTTTACGCCCAGCTGCATAGTTGCTACTGGACGAGCAGCTCCCTTGTCGTTTCGATCCATATTTAAAATCGTTAGCTTAGATACGGTAGCGTAAATAACGTACGAGTCTCGCATCTTTGCATCTGGTTGTCTCTGTGAATGCGTAGTGAGGTGAGAGCTCGGCATAAGAGGGAGTAATAATAACTTTATTATTACTCCCTGGACACAACAACCAAAATCAGACAGCTCAAGACAACAAAAACGTAGGACACAAACGTTTGTCAGGTGCTACCGCAAAGCCTGTTACAGACGTTTATAAAGATAAAGAACTTAAAAGGTCGTTTATGACCGTGCGAAAATCTGCTGGTTTACCAGCACTGCCTTGAGTGACTTGCTTTTTCTCAATGACCTTCCGGCCGGAACCTAGATCAGTAAAAACTGTCTGTCAAAGCTTGTAACCAGAGTTTTGAAGATATTTGTTATTCTCGTAAACGTACAGTAATTTACCGACGGACTTCCGACTCGATTCCGGCGGAAGCAACCGGTGTTCTAAATGAAGCCGGCAATCATAGATATTTAAGGCGCTTGCACTGTCAAGCGCCAGCTTATTCAGTACTTAGCATTGCTATACCAACATAGTCTACAGCTTCTGCTTGTAGCACTTACTTAGTTGTAGAACTTGTACTTTGCAGTCTGTATCTATCAAGTAGCATGCTTGCTACTTATTATTGGATCATATTTTCTAAGTCTTGTATAATAAGATGTAAATATACAAGAAGATCTCGACGACATTCCTTCACCATCCAGCACTGTAGCCTGATATCAATACTCGGCCTTGAAATTCACTCTCACAACCAAGTACAGCGACGAACTCAGAACTTCACACTCGCCAAGAAACACGATATATTACAACATGATGGTAATTTATGTCTGAGTTGGGGATTATGTAGCCTAGCTAGCAGCAAGAACGTCATAACATGATGCCGGATGCTGTTGTTTTTTTTTTCAAAGCAGATGTAATTATTATCTTTATTAGCCATTGATGTTAGATTCCCTTCGCAGAGGTACCGTCAGCGGCAGATGGTTAATTTCAGAAGTGCTACCTAATTAAGCCGTGTTTAAAACATGCTCGTATACATGGGCTTCAACTAGTGTGAAATATAGTATACTATTGATATTGATTTACGCGCAAATACTCGGACACTATTATTCATTGTAAAAGCTATCAGGGGTATATTCTGGCGGGCCCTTTCCCTGCCACAACATATTTTGCCTCACAACCCCAAGGGTCCCTAGTGCCTTCTCTGCAGGGGATGCTGCAGCTTGCCGCAGTTCCTGCTGACGAGGTCAGTTTTGTAAAGTTAGGTAGGCTCTCAATACTTCCCCTTCTGTTTTGGGAGGTGGGCCGCTGATCGAGGTGGACGACCTATTCCCGCTCGACTTCTACCTTCTTGTATTTCGTTTCCTTCCCCTGTGCGGCGTAGCTGAGTGAAAGCGTTCAGCCTCGCCCGGGGGTTGGAGGGAGATGCACAACTTGCGCCTTTGTCCTGTCAGTGGCGCACTGGCCACTTACAATCTGAGACCTACCCGCAGAAAAGCCGAGACAAAAATCATTGATAATTTAAAACAAGACATACTTCGCGCCCTTATGGTGCAAGAGTCTGTGTTAAACCACAGGAGTAGTTCGGCGCGATATAGACATAGCGTCCCTGATGAGCTAGTAAAATTTTGTACTACAACTACTTCATTGCAAAAGCACAGGAAAGCTAAGGAGTGGCATAGAGATTCTGCTGTCCCATTTCAGAAGAGAGCGTGCGAGTGGTTGCTGGCGTGGTGGGCAGCGGTGGGTCAGGGGGCAGCAGTGGCAGCACCACCGGTGGGGGGAGCGGTGGTAGCGGTCCCGGCGCAGGTGGTCCCCACACCCTGAGCGACTCCTCGGACACAGAACACGAGGACACATGCGCCTCGCCCAGACTGCAGAGGCGCCGCAAGCTCAGGAAAAGGTTTGTGGGTTCTTTATTCCGTCACTTAATTCCTGTGGTTTCAAAACTTTAAGTCTAAAATCGACTTCACTGCGGATCCGTTATTCGGTGTTATACAGATTTTCATTTTACTTAACATTGCTTTTCATACTCAGATGAACCCCATACGTTGCCTGAGCTATAATGTTGCCCTCGGGATATTTTCTTTCTATGTCCATTCCAATGCCCTTTATTTTTTAGTTTCTCAATGACCATCTTTCTGATATTCCTAATCTCCTTCCCACGCATATTGGTCTCGGGACAGTCGATATTTTTTACTTGAGATTCTTTTTTTAGCTTGACGTTTTACTAGCCGGAGGGGCACTTCCTTCCTTTGGGTCACCATTGTCATGAAATGAGAGGCTTGAGTTCTGATTGTAATTACCTCCTCCAAGGAGGTTATGTTTTCGTCGTGTTTGCTTGTCTCTCTGTCTGTCTGTCACCAAGATAACTAAATAAATTATGAACCGATTTGGATGAAATTTACAGGGATTGTATCCATACAATCCTCCTTGTCTAATAATTGAAAACCACTTCTATACAGGTAGGCAAACAAACAAACAGACGGAGTAAAAAGACAATGCCATAACTCAAAAAGTTATGAATGGATTTTGATGAAATTAACGTGAGTTGTTTGGTATATAACAAAGAGTATATGACCAAATTTTGGTAATGATCCGTTAGCTCGTTCGTTCGTTTGTCACTGTTTTTAATTTTATGCTTGTTAGCCCAATAACTCAAAAAATAATGAATGGATCTTTATGAAATTTTTTATAGGGGTTGTTAGAAATGTTAAAATACATAACTGATTAAATTTTGGTGCAGATCAGTTTGTTCGTTTGTATGTTTGACTCATGTTTTTCATTACGTTTGTTAACAGTATAACTCAAAAAGTCATGTACGGATCTTCAAGAAAATTACACAAGCTGTTATTACTATCAAAAGGCACAAATGATTAGGTTTTGGAGTTTATACAAAGAAAATTATGGTTTCAGCGCCAATTTGAATTTTTGCTACCGTTGCCTCACTTGGCGGAGGTATGCGCTCTCAGAGTGCTCTAGTTAATGTCTATTTTTCCTTAATGTCATTTCAAAATTGTGTTAGCCTCCGGGTAGCCTTTCTTGGATCTTTCATGATCCTTTAACTTTCCTTAGTTTCATTTCCCCGACACGAAAAGGGCAGAAGAAAAATTGGATGTGAGCACCCCGTGCTTCCCTCGCAATATTCTCTGCTGTTCCCTTGCGTTCGGTACTTTTCGTTTCTTTTCGGTACTTTTCAGCACTTTTCGGTACTTGTCGGTACTTTTCGTTTCGGTATTTTTCGTTTCTATGCCGTCATCACTCCCCTCCCATGCCTCTGGGAGTTGCTACTGTATATAAGGCGGCCTGGAGCCGGTGTTCCTCGGATCATCTTGGATCTCCGCACAAGCAACATCTCCTCCAGCGCAGCGCAATATTTTTTCTTTATGGAATGAAAAATTGTGTTAGCCGAGGACCTTCTCCTCCCACACACGCAGTGAAACCTTCGTCCGTCATCACTCTTACCCGTACGATCTGAGGAACACCGGCTCTAGGCCGCCTTATATAGAGTAGCACCTGCCAGGAGGGTGGAGGGGGAGTGATGACGTCACAGAACCGAAGAGAAACGAAAAGTACCGACAAGTACCAAAAAGAAACGTAGCGCACCGAACGGCAGGGAACTGCAGAGAATATGGTGAGGGAAGCACTGGATGCCCACACACAATTTTTGTTCTGCCTTTTTCGTCTCGGGGAAATAAAACAAAGGAATGTTAAACAATCATGACAGATCTAAGAAAGGCTACCCAGGGGCTAACACAATGTCTCATTCCATAAAGAAAAAATATTGCTACTTCCTACGTCAGTAGGAGTTATCTTGATATCAGCGCCTAGTGATTTAAAAATGTGACCACCCGAGCATAAAATTGGACCAGTGCCGATTCGTGAGACTCATGCACTGTGCCGTACTAGGATGTTCGTAAATACCTTCTTGAACTAGTGGCTGATTTTCGCAACTACAGTGCGAGTACTGTCAGTCATCATCATTAAAGAAGTACAAACTAGAGCACTCTGAGAGCACATACCTCCGCCAAGCAAGGTACCGGTAACGAAAAATTCAAATTGGTGCTGAGACCATGATTTTCTTCGTAGTAACACCAAAATCTACTCATTTGTGCCTTCTGATAGTATAACCACTTTTTACAATTTTCTTGATGATCCGCTCATAACTTCTTGAGTTATGCTGCTAACAAGCATTGAGACAAACATAAGTCAAACATACAAACGAACCAACCGATCTGCACAAAAATTTTATAATTTATGTCTTTTAACATTTCTAACAACTCCTCTAAATTTTATGAAAATCCATTCAGAACTTTGTTACTGCACTATCTAGTTCAAAACCAAACACTGCTACAAACATACGAGAAAACAAACAGCTCATCACAGAAATTTGGTAATTTACTCTTCAGAATAAACTTAGCAACTCGTTTAAATTTTAAAAAATCTGCCCATAAACTTTTAAGTTCTGGCATTGACAAGTAAGCGACAGACAGACAAACAAACAAACAAACAAACAAACAAACAAACAAACGGATAAACGAATCTTCACCAAAAGTTAATTATTTGTTCTTCCTATCATACTTAATAATCCCTGTAAATTTCATGCAAATCCGCCCCTAACTATTTGAGTTATCGTGATGACTGACCCGACGAAAACATAACCTCCTTGGCGGAGGTAACAACCTATTATGGAAATGTACTGCACCTCCACCTTAGTCGCCGCGAGTCGCCCCTGGGAGGGGCGCAGTCCATAGCTTTGAGATTGGGTTGCGGATCTTACGTTATGGAGAGCCCTGCATCCACGAGGATTCTTTGTTTTTTTGTTATACCACAGAGATATTATTTGCTGTACCTGCTTCGTTCAATTCGGTTCCCTTGTTCGTCTTCTCACTATTTCTTGCTATATTTTTTTTTTGCGTGAGTCTATATTCTTCCTATACCACATAACCCCACATTTCATATCCCTTGCATTTTCTCTCACGGAGCATATAGCGTGTCGAAGTGCTCTAGTCATATTTCAACACTGTGTGCCACGCTACATCAAATTTTTAATTCGTTACATTTAACTAACGTGTTTCACACAGAGCCTCTTTGTGATTCTTAATAAATTAGTACCGATAGCAGTCCTCTCTACCAGACGTGCGATGATCCGAAATATTTGACTGAAAGTCCTAGTTCTGAGCGTACATAGGCCACTAACGTTATGAGTTCAACTGAGCTATAAACTAATCTGTCTTTGTTTATCTGGACAGAATTCGGGAGCGACTAGAGTGTGAAACTGATGACCTGGTCTACTTGGACACACTGCCTGAGGTACGATACTACAGCGTCCGTGGGCTATAGAAGTAAGGACTTTTATTTACAGCTTATGCTCCCTCCACTTCCATACTCCTGATATTACTTTATACTGTTATTGCTATTCTTTCTCGAATATCTGTTCCCTTACGCATTGATCCTCTGTGGGAAAGCCTTCTTGTAAGGGCTCCCGTCACTATCGAGGTACTGTTTGTTTCTGGTATTTTTCTCTGTTAGACCGCCTTTGTCGTGGAGACGAGTTATTAAACTAGTCAGTCAGTATATCAAGTCAGTAGGTGACAAATTACTCAATTTTCTACAGAGCGGTCCAAACCAATGCACTTCGCATTTTAGATTAGGTGATACTAGACGTTGGATGTTCCCTTGTTCGGTTTTTCCAGGGTACCTGCATGGGTTATTCGACTCGAGGCCCACATTCTTTTCATAGGGGTAGAAACGGGCGTATTCTACTCCCATGTTACTGAAAGTTTCTAATAATCCATACGGGCAGATAAAATACTTTAATTTTCATTGTTATGGAATTTTTCAAAATTTCTTTCTAAGAGCAAATTCTTGCCTTTGACTAACTAAATAACAGCTCTGTTTCGACTAAATAATATCACCTGTGCCATAGTATCTGCTGTGGCTGCTTGCATGTGGTACCCTACGGTACTGTTGGTACTGCTAGGCCTACTAGGCTTAATGGGCCTGGGCCATCAGGCAAGAGCGTTTGCTTCGTCACATTGAGTTGAGTTACAGGGGTTTCTAGCAACCCAATTATGCTGAGACTACCAAAAACGAGGAATTAAATTGAATTTTCAACCTTCTTAATGATAATCGTTGGAAAACTATCGCCGGAAACTCGAATAAAAGTGACGAAGATGTCGCTCCTACATGAATTCCTGAACAAGTCCAGCCTTATGACTTGCGTTTTTCTCTGGTCACTCGTTCTGTGAGTGCAGTGATTTAATCATGCCTTCCGAGTCGGAGTTTTTGGTGCTTTGAGTCGGATTCGGGCACTCGTTTGTTCCAGGAGTTGGAGTCGCTTCTTTCATCTTGACTTCGTAATACTTCCTATATTGTATGCATTTTTTTTACAAAAGGGCTAGTAGTTGCTGAGATGGCGAATATTTAGGTTCCATATTGCTGGAAAACTACTGTTAGAAACGGCTAAACTTTCGTTTTATTCGCCCAATCTAAGCTACTATTAAGTTTATGGTTGACTAATTCAGTAAATGGGAAAAAATAAAAAATCCGCTGAGTTTGGATGAACCAAATGTGGCGCCTCTACGTTCCATTCCTTTTTTCCAGTCTAATTTCTCCCCGCAGCACAACCGGCTGGTGGAGGTGACGTCCAACATCTGGGGCACCAAATTCAAGCTTCACGGCGTGGCCTCATCTCTACCTCCCAATTTGGGGCAAGTTACGTACAAAACTTCCCTGCTTCATCTGCAGCCTCGCCAGATGACGCTTATGATAACTCTTGAATCCCTGCTGTAAGGCGGGTCTGGACTAGGTAGGAAGTTAGGGTTGCAGAAGAGGCTTCTGCTCCTTCTTTAACCATTCAACTGCTTGTCGACGGCAAGTGTTCGTCCTAGCTTATTGTTTTGTTAATCGTGGCTTCCTGACAAACAGTTATCACTGATGCGAAAAAAGTGACAATACTTCAGTCCATGTACGGGATTGCCTCCGTGTTTCCAAGCATGGGTGCACATTCCTGTAGATTATCATAAAATTTGCATAGTTGTGTATATCTTGTGAAATTTCATGCAGCTTTGATCTGTTTTCAATCCCTTTCAGCATAGATGTCCTTGTATGCAGGCACTATTGGTCATCTTACTTGAGAGATAATCTCAATTATTCATTAGTTAAATGTAAAATTTATATGTATTATATGACAGATTTTATGATTGCTTCGACCGCCCTTTCTGATTTTGATTTATTATTAATACATTTTTTTTTGTTCAGCAGATCGTGAGAACCCAGAAGGTTCATCAGCCCTTTCTTCAGATGTGCCTCCTATAGCCCCTATGACCCCTCGCCGAACACCTTCCTCTTACTCCAGAAATGATATGATCACTCCGTCCCCTTCGCCTTGGGATACGTCCTCTCCTGGCGAAACTCTTGGTCCCAATCAAGCCACTAAAAGGAATGAGCCAGACACAAACCCACAAAACTCACACGAGGGTAACCGTTCTGCAAACGATGTGCAACCATATCAGAATGATGACGACGCTTATGTCGAACTGTCGGCACCAGAAATTCAGAAAATTAGAGAAAGTTTGGTTTCAGAACACAAGCTTCAGTGCCCGAACTCGTCTCCAGAAGTTACAAAGTTGTCATTTCATCGTGGTCTTCCTCCTTCAAGTCCAAGAGCTACCTCCAGCTCTAGTGCCTGTGACCAACAGTCTTCAAAGAACTTCCCTCCAACTCCATGCAGATCGCCATCTCGTTTTTTCGACTTCGAGAAACGGAAATATTCCACCAATCGACCGCTTGACGTCGATCATGCCACAACGCCCCAAGGTAAATTTTTCAGAAGAGACACAAAGGACCTCAAGAAGAAAACTACCAGCGAGGCTTTACTGCAGCAATTGAATACCCTAACTGTCGCTGCCCCAGCTTCTCCTCTCTACTGCGGGTCGCTTTCCCCGCCTGTGATGCGCAGAGTTCCATCGTCTCCTTCACCAAGTGATCGCTCTCAGCCTCACTCGCCTCTCAGCATCGAATCGGGAACTGAGACAGGAAACCGTCCCTGTCCTCAGCAGCAGGCACTGGTGAGTCAATGAGTAGTCACAGCAATAGCCCTGTATTTTCTTTTAACGCTGCACTTGGGATAGGTCAGTTCCTGTGAAGGAGATTGAGAAAAGAAACAGTTCCTCTATTCAGCAGGCACTGGTGAGTTGAAAACATAGCAAAAGCCATTATTTTTCTGCTATTACCGCATATAATTTTGATGTCCTTTTCTGTTGAAGAGGTGGAAAGTTTATAAACATGTAATGGTATTGTTACGATGTGAGATAGTACCTGGGATTGCATATTAACTTGGCTACATAACAAGGAGTCATGTTCAACTAAGGGGATGATGATCGTGGCGGCATTTATGTCATAACTGGAAGGAATCAGTCCTATAGAAAGAATACTGTGAGAGAAGTCTTTATTCCCGAACGAGTACAGATTTTGTTACGGCCGGGACGGTTGCGAGGCCACACAACATGTCATATTTATTTGCTTTAATAATGAGAAGTATTAAGTTGGATATTAAGGTACATAATGTTGAGTTATTAACGCTTGCAACCAATAATATGTTCGTATGACTCTAGACAAAGTTAACTAGTCTCCTTAATATCCAATGTTGATATGCCTAACTGCGATCCTCGATCATCTAGCGGAGGCTCCGGTAGAGAGGCGGGGAAGAGGTAGAGGATAGTCGAAATGTGGGAAGAGCGATGGGTGGAAACACTGGAGACAGTCCACCCTCGGATGAAGTGGAGTAAGAACTGTCGGAGACATGCAACCCTCTTTCTACTACTTAATATCCAATCGTTAGGGAAAGAGTTCAAGTATCAAAAGACAAACTTGAACATTAACATCTTAACGACATTAAACTATCTAATCACAGTTATTTCTTTCCTTCAGAATGCAACGGACGGCAGACTCGAGGTGATCCGCTTCATTGATGAAGAGAGCGGCGAGTCCGACTGTAGATCTTTCTCTCCTCCCCCTGCCCGAGCGACCCCCAAAAATTCTTCATGCGGAGCCCCTTCCGGTAACTTCGCTTCTTCAATCGCAACATCTTTGGCCAATACTCTGAATGGTGTAGCCACGTCGCCACGTAAGCGAGCACGCAGTAAAAGTGTAGGACAGCTGCACGCCTTCGAGGTGTACATGGCACGCAGTAGGTCGGACAGATGGACGCGGAGTCGGTGGCGGCGGTGACCCGGACCATTACCGTGGCAGAACCCCGGGAGGAGTCCAGGAAAAGTAGTCCAGGTCGACCGAGTGGTGCAGGTGTCAGACGTTGTCGAGTGATGCGTTGACGCTTTCCTTGCTTTCAGAAGATCTCTTTCTCTGAGAGATGGGAAAAAAGTAAGTGACGGGTCAAAAATCAAATTTTTGGATTTTCACTTTGGTCACTCATGGTCTGCTCTTTCGATACACTGAAAATTTGGAAAACTATTGAATTAGCTAAGACTGATATTGCTAAGTACTTTTCGGAGATCAGTGTTCTGAGGAGTCGGCTAATTCTTTTGTTTTAGGCATTTACGGATGTGCATGATTGTGCCTGATTTTTATTTTCTAATTGTTTTCCAGAATCGAGCGCTTAACGGCGTGACATGGCCAAAACTTCAATATTACGGGAAGAGCCGCAGCCTGGACTCCTCCCTGCTGCTGCTCAACAAGCGCAACATTCTACTCAACACGATCAATAATATAAATGGTCCACACCAAGCAAAAAAGAACAACATGAGCGATGCTGATAATAAATTAATCATATCAAATAGTAACAGCAATGGTTCTCATCGCTACAATAACAGCAGCACGAGTAGCAGCAGCAGCAGCGGCGGCGGCGGCGGCAGTGGCGTCATGACTTCCCAAGCTGACAGTGTCACTCCCACGCCTGCAGTAGGTCTCGCCGGCAGAAGCACGCACATTCAGTATTTACGTTCTGATCACAAGCCTGTGAGACAATGCACGTACAGCAACATCAAACTGCTTCCTAAATCTAAACTCAGAAATCAAAGTCCGTCTCGTTCGCCTCTTTGTGACGACCGAAGTGGCAGTCTTAGTGGTCCGACCAATTTGGCCTCCTCCCCTTCCCATTCTTACCATACGACTTCGTCTAACCCTCAGTCCCCTTTGCTAAGAAGAATGCCTGCTTCTGTTTACGGGCACAGACGATTCAGTAGCCAATCGAGTTTCTCTCCTGAACTTTTGCCCAAATCCGCCGTGTGCCACCAGCGACAGCACAGCCTGGGGAGCGGTTCTTGTTTGGACCCGAAGAAACTATCCTCAGGCAGTGCTCCTGGGGACCCATGTCGGAACAATAAGTTGGGATCGTCTCTCAACCACTCGCTACAAAGTTTAAATACATCGAATACGTCCGATGTCGGGCATTTAAGGGTAAACTGTCTGAAAAATACAGAGTGCGGTAGCTCCAATTGTTCCGTTAATGTCAGCTGTTGCAATATTGCTGCCGCCACTGACACTCTTAATAGCATGGGCACTAACGGCACCTGCACGAATGTGTGCAATAATAATGTTAATGCTCACCAGCACCATCACCATCACCACTATAATCACCAGCATCACTTCCACCATTCTTCCTTGAGAGTGGAGACCTTGGAGCGTCAGCAGGCGAGAGGACTCAAGGTAGCGTGCTCTTATGTGTGTATGATTACTCTTGTTCATCCACGGCTTGCTTTTGTTCATCCACGGTTTGCTTTTGTTCATCCACGGCTTGCTTTTGTTCATCCACGGCTTACTTTTGTTCATCCACGGCTTGCTTTTGTTCATCCACGGCTTGCTTTTGTTCATCCATGGCTTGCTTTTGTTCATCCACGGCTTGCTTTTGTTCATCCACTTCTTGCTTTTGTTCATCCATGGCTTGCTTTTGTTCATCCACGGCTTGCTTTTGTTCATCCACTGCTTGCTTTTGTTCATTCACGGCTTGCTTTTGTTCATCCACGGCTTGCTCTTGTTCATCCACTGCTTGCTCATGTGCATCCTTCACGCCCCTTTTTCATCCGCGGCTTGCTTATTTTCATTCACGGCTTTCTTTTTCGTCTACGGTTTGATGTTTTTTTTTCATCCACGGCTGGCTTGATTAATCCACGGCTTTTTTCATCCACGTCCTACTTTTATTCAGCCTTGGCTTGCTTTTTTTTTCTTCATCCACTTCTTACGCTTGCTTTTATTTATCCACGGCATCCACTTGTCGAACCATGGCTTGCTTATCCTTTTGCATAGCTTACCTCACTTTATAACGTCTATTCCATCCATGTCAAGCTCTTTTTCATCAATGAATAGCACTTTTTCAGCCATGGCTAACTGCTTTTCTCCCATGGCAGTCTCATTTTCTTCCATGACTAGCCCTTTTTCATCCATGGCCAGCCCTTTTTCTTGGCCCTTTGGTGCTAGCACTTTTTCAACCTTCGTTTAACTTTCATATTTTGTCCCTGCACTAAGTGCAGTTTTAGCTCTTTTGCTCACGGTGAGTCCATGCATTTGTGATTGAGTTTTATTTTGCTTTACTATTTTATGTTGAATAATCAATTGGTGGCGTTACAAATGAACATGACAGCTATTACGGAATCCTTCACAGTGTTAATTTTCTAATTCACACAGAACAGCTCTTTCACTCATACAAAACCAAATGGCGTTCAACATCATCAGCACCGTTCCGTCCCCACTTCCCTTCTTTCCTTCTTTTTACTCATACTAACAGTCTCTTGCGGCCGAGCTGAGTTTCTCCTTTCCAAATTCGCTGTTCCCATGCGCCGCGATTTAATATCCTCTGTTTTTTTATTTATGTTTGCGTCTTGTTAATACAGAATAACTATGTCCCTTTTCTCTTTGGAACTCTGTATTAGTGGTTTTTATTAGTTTTGTAGACCTTAACATTTCATAAATTCTGCCATGAACAATTTTCGCCAAGACTTTACTTTAAATGCGTTTCATATTTCAAATGCTCACTATACCCAATTGCACCAAATTTTGTAAATTCTACAGTAACTCATTTAATTAACAGATTATTCAAGATGAATTTGTCCCTCAGGAAAGCGTATTGTCGGAACGACTCGCTGCTCTGCAACGCCAGTGCTCGTCCCCATCTCGACTCCCTCCAGCGTCTCCCTCTCGTAGCCCTCCTACTCCGTCCCGAACCCCTCCAACTCCCACTCATCGCGCCCATACTCCCACTCACCCACCACTCTCTCCTAGCCACACTATGAAGCCCCCGTACCCCCAGCCGCCCCCTACACCGCGGCATACTCCGTCCTCTACGCCTGAGAGCCAGCGACGCGCACTCTCTCTACAGTATCACCACCCTCAACTGCACTACCACCATAGTCACCCACCTCCACCGTCGCCTAGAAGACACAGCGGATGTGGTCAGCCTCAACCCAAACCGCCCCTGGGTCAGTCCACCCGCGTCCCAAACTCGACTTCTCCTCCGTCTTCTTCCAGCCACCGTCATCGCCAGCAACTGTCCCACTCGGGCGATCCCGGATCTTGCTGTAGAGCCAGCAGTAGCAGCTCTAACCCTGGCCACAGCGGCTGCCATCATCGTTGTGATGATGCTGTCATTACAGCATGTCAGCACGATGGGGGTAACGAAGGGTGCCCGCGACCAGGCGACAACGATAATTCCAGCGCGAGAGACTCGCACTGTCATGCTTCCAAAAGTATCCCCAACACGCCTGCAAGGTCACGGAAGCAACGACGCCACCAGTCTTCCTCGCCCATCAGGTAAGCACGTGATCATGCTCGGTGCCACACAATATATCTTTGTGGATCATAATTATATGGGCTGGGCAACAGGCCACAGGTTGGTGCTGGGTAGGAAAGCGATGAAATTTTTGATCTATGATGGCGCAAATGAATGGTCACGCCTTGCTCTAAACTGGTATTTATAGTCACAGATATTATACATACTGGAAAACGTCCCTGTGGTTTTTAAATTTGTTTGGTCTCCGTATCCTTTACGTAAGTGTTTTTTAAGGGGCTATAGGCGATTCTTACGTATTTTCAATTCTAAGTTGGGATTACCTCGGGTCGCTTCATTGTTAACCTTCTGGTGGTGGAGATTTTTTTTATTACCCGTTCTAAGTTATGAAGTAGCAGGGCATACTGAATACCGTACCTATCATTCGGTGCTATATAGGCAGGTTAATCAGCGGCTAACAATACTTCCTCACGGGCTCCTGCGACAAATTCCTCCCTTGAAAATAAAATTTACAACCTTCACTGCTGCTTGAGAAGCACAAGCTTAAGATATTACTCTTTATCATGCACGTTAGAAACCTTTATCGCCCGACAATGCAATCTACTGAATAAGCTGCACCTTCACGATGAATTTCCACTCACCGTTTGTGCCAGACAATTCTTAAATAAATTTGGGCGTAAAGGGCTCGTATCTATCTGCTGTACGACGACCTAAACTCTGTGCAGGAAGCACATCCTGAATTCCCCGCTGCTATCGCGGCGCCGGCAACGGAGAGGCACCGTCGAGAGCTCAGATGACGAGTTGCTGCACTGCTCCAGTGACGCAGAGATCCTCTGCTCCTCGTCCAACTACAGGGATCTCGAAACCTTCCAGAAAACCCAGCTAAGAAATAAGGTAAAGCTTTGTTGCTTACCGTTGGGCGAACTATGCGATAAGCTAAGCTTAGAAGTATGGCAAAAACTTTGTTGTTACTTTTGCGCCAAAGAAGTGTAAGGTGAAAAGTGAAATATAAAATGTGTTACAGAGTGGTTAGGCTATAAGAAATTCAGCAACAACTAGAAATTCTGCACACGTCATTTAAAATAAATCTTCTTTTTTTCAAGTGATGTTCACCCTTTACGGGGCCAATGGTCATATGTTAACACGTCCATAAGATAGTATTCTTATTAGAGCGTTTTACAGCCGCGTGTTAAAGTGTAAAGAAACAAGCAAAAATTGTAGGTACTTTTTTTTAAAACGCGCTTTAACGTTCATGTGCAAACTGGTACGTTGTGTACGCAACTATTGTATGGTGTCAATATTTTAAAGAAAAAATACAAATCATTTTCGGCGTAGCCAAGAAACAAGAACTTATATTTTGTGAAACCTGGGCGTCTGTATTTGAAATACAGCAGCAAATGCTCGATATATATAGCCGCTAGATCGGTTCAACAAATAAGATCAATACACCGAAGACAGGATATATAGTTTGCATTTATTGAGTTTTGTACGAATAATTGTTCTCCGTATAGTGCTACAGAAAAGAAGCAGATTGATTCAGGTTGTATTGCCATGATTTATAATGGTTTTTGAGTACTTATGCGGTAGGAAAATACAGTACGGTTTAAGTGAAACTTAGACTTACAATTTATCTCTGATAAATTTTTTTCTTTAAATATAATAACCTTTTAAATACGTAGCATGTACGTAACATTGTCTTCATAGGTAGACAGTAGCGTGCCTACGCGTGTACTAATCGATATCAACGGTGAACAGTGCAGACTTCGATTAGGTACCTGCAACTAGCAATTTTTAACCCGCATAAAATGGTCCGTAAACGACTATCGTATCTACCAATGACTAAATTGCTGAAATGTGTTATATATGGTTAAAAATTTGGGGTCTTGCAGAGTTAAAAGGGGGCACGGAACACGTGGTGTGGTATAGCTATTTGCAAAGTTTTCCCTAAACTCAAGCGATTATGATGCTGGCCTATTAAGCAGTTCAATAATTCTGCAAAAAGGAATAAAATGTTGTCATAATCAGTTTCTAAAAAAACCGAATTTCTCTACTCTTCAGTCTACTATTATGACAAAATCATGAGCGAACTGCAGTTACCCCGTTCTGCAAGCTAATAAAATTCGAAGTTTTCCACAAGTGCAGCTTTACCGTAGACTTACTTGCACCAACCAATTTGTGTAAGTAAGACAGTACGTGCGTGTGGATGGAAAGCCTGTACACCGTACAAGCCAATAAGCTTGGTCTGCAAAATCGTCGACGTGTCAAAGATTATACCGTGTAAACTTTACCGTGCGGTGAAACTAGCGCCGTGTGGACAGCGTGTGCTGTTCGCACACGCTGGGATTCGTCTACCGGATTCCCGATTGTCTTGAGCTTCCACACACTTGCTGTACCGCCCCCCCCCCTCTCTTGGTACACGTCATGCCGCGGCCACACTATGCATTCACACGCGCAACTTGATGTTAGGATTTGCAGCTGGCATGTCGTTCATGCTACCGTATCTATGATACCGACTTTAAATGTGTATCGGAGCAACAAGTGAGCTGCACATCCTCACACTATGTTGCGCGTGCGAATGCCTATTGTGGCCCCGGTGGGTTGGCCAGAGTCGAGCTAAGCTAAGCCCACGAGCTTCACTTTTCCGGGACTTCAGAGATGAACTTCGATTTTGCCTTTGTGAATCGTGTTGCAGATATGTAGACCAAGCCGATTACGCTCTAGACGGTCAAATATACCTACTCCATTTTAAATAGATGCAAGGTAGAGTTTTTTTTTTTGAAGTTTCATGGGTCATCGATAAAGAGCCAAGGCCAAAAATTGGATTCAAACTGAAGCTCTAGCTTCCGTCTGAAGTTGTAGACAAGTTAAATCTGAAAGGTTTGATTTACCATCCAATCGATGACCCTTTTGGTATTCCCTTACGTGGCTAGCCTTACAACACGCAATATCTCCCCTAATGTAAGTTGGCAACATTGCCAGTCCTGCGATAAAAAAAAGTCACGTATGGTTTTTCAGGATAATTATGCAATGAATCTTTAGCAGTACCTTACATAGCGTTGCCATATATATATATATATATATATAAATGAAATGTCTAACAATTTAATGCAAGCGGCTAGAGCAGTTGTACTGAACGTTGTTTTGTTACACAGTAATCGTACGCGAGTACGTCCGGACACACGCAGTCCGCGATGGTATGTACCATCACCCGCACAGACAAAATGCGGAGACACAAACGCGCATACACACACTGTTCTCCATATTATCAAGGTACTATAAGCTGATATACGATGCAAAGAAGTTATTTAACAAACTAAACTGTGTTTACCGTTCAGTTAGCGCCAATCCAATTCAGCTACCGCGTTGACTTAAAGGACCTGATTGGTGTTCTTTGCCGGGAAGCAGGTGAAATTCTTCGAAATTAGAACTTAAATAAGTTATATTCCACTGTAAACAATATATTACAACAAGATTGATAAATTTGCAAAAAAATGTATCTGCAGCTCAACACATTACAACCCTCCTCAACAACAGTTCGTTAGATACTGACCGACATGCAACGCTCGGACACACCTGCAGGGACCCAAGAGGTACCAATACCGCGAACGCTTTGCTGCTACTGGCTATACTGTAGTAATTAGAGTAGTAAGTTTCCTTGGGTTGAGCTACATATAATTTTATCGTTTGTACCCTGCAGCTCCGACGGTCTCGAGGCCGCAGCGATGGGGTCCTGGGGACCGGCAGTTGGGGGGGCGGGCTGCCCTTCGGCTGTGCGGGGGATGCCGCGAATGCTGCACCCCCGCCTGCGCCCCCCACACCGCGGCACAAGCAGTTTACGATGCACAACAAGGCGCCGCTGTGGAACGAAAATTCTCAAGTGTATCAACTGGACTTCGGAGGCAGAGTGACCCAGGAGTCGGCTAAGAACTTCCAAATTGAATTTAAAGGAAAACAGGTAGAGCTGTGTGATAAATTTATTACTCCTTTATGCTTCCACCGGTGCAATGTTTTTTGCTGTTACCGTTGGAGGAATCCGTTCCTATCGCATCGAACGCACAATGATTGCGCTTATTGAAAGTACCTACCGTGAGTATTTAGGTCCGACGGCGCTCATTTGCTCCTTAGGAAAGTACTGTTATTTCAGGATATAAATATTCCCAAGGGCTGCTGTTAGAGAGGAATTAGCTTTCGATTATAGCATTTAAGTGGTACTTGATACCCTTTAGTAGTTTTTGGAGGTATTGTGGTACCCTAGTTCTTGGCTTGTATATAGCGTCAACGTTTGGACGTGGCATAGTAAGGAAGCCTGTGAGGACCACCTTACTTCGTAAGCGATGTTTCTATTCATGCGATTTCTGCAAAAAACCGGTGTTATGGTTGTCCTTATTGGAGTAATACTTACTTGTAGAGTCCTTGCGAGCACATACAGCCTGCAGCATAATTCTACTGCAGCCTTCATTTTTCCAAATTTGTCTCCTCCTGGTTGTTTTGTTTATTATTGTTTTATGGTTTTGTTGTATGCATTAAATTGGGACTTGAGGCTTGTTTAACTCGTTATAACGCACAAGTATTTCTTCTACATCGCTTAAATTTGATAAGAATAGTCATTAACACCAGAAAACTGCTGGACTATTAGAGGTACTAAGGTTAATTAGTCCTCGGGTTAATGTCGGCTAAACTTAGGACTAATTTCAGGTGATGCAGTTCGGACGCATCGACGGCAACGCGTACACCCTCGACTTCCAGTACCCATTCAGCGCCGCTCAGGCCTTTGCTGTAGCTCTTGCTAACGTCACACAACGACTCAAATGATATAAGTTGCATCCAGAGAATACGGTGAGTGTGGTACACCAGCATGATATAAGTTGCATCCAGAGAATACGGTGAGTGTGGTACACCAGCATGATATAAGTT
>LQNS02277999.1:1892710-1908619 GCA_001587735.2 Parhyale hawaiensis
GTGTGGTACACCAGCATGATATAAGTTGCATCCAGAGAATACGGTGAGTGTGGTACACCAGCATGATATAAGTTGCATCCAGAGAATACGGTGAGTGTGATACACCAGCATGATATAAGTTGCATCCAGAGAATACGGTTTGTCTTTGCCTTTGCAGTGCACTGTACCCTTGACTCTTTCTCTTACTGCGAGGTTTCCATATAACGTCCCACATAGCGCTGTGCTAAGTCAAGGGCGAAAAATTCAGGAGAGAAATGGGAAATATGGTGGTCACAGAATCCAGATAAGACGTCATAAATGAGTCTTAGCTTTTTCTTTGATTTGTTCCTCCACAGCGTCCGAATGCGGTCTTGTGTCCCTCTTAAATAGCAGAAAAGCGGGCAACTTTCCGAGTTCAAAGGCACTCCAGCGTGAGGAGATAACGGGAACTTTACAATAATTGATACTTGCTCAGACCACTGATTTAGTTAGTAAACATCTCAACGAACATCGGTTATTTTGAGTTACGCATGTAGGGCGAAAGACTGTCGTGTGCTGGGATTAGTAGGGGTGCGTTTGAGATCATCAGATTAAATCGTTTACCTTCAATATATCCAGAACTTCAGTCTTATCGAAGTTTGTGTCGATCATTTTCATTGTTTCTCAGTCTCCACAAATTTCCTAGTCAGTTTACCCGTTTCACTGCTAATCAGTTTCCACCACTTCCATCTGTAATGTATTCTCCACGAATTCTATCATCGTACACTCTTTGTGCAGGATACGTACAGCCATAACGTCGTTATCCTGGAATTCTGGTGATGGTGCGCCGTTTTCTACCTGTTCTTCAATGTGGCCAACGCCCCGTGTTGTACGTACGTACGTGTGCTCGCAAGGCTGTTCTGTGTAATATCCGTATAAGATATTGTGCTGGTAGATGTTATTACGGTTATACGCAGTTGCTCTTATTCTACGGATGAGAGTCAGAGATACAACGCCCATCGGAAACAACCGAAACGTGGAGATTTGTATATGGTACCCAGCTGATTTTGTTCTTCAGACGGATGTCGCAGATACAACGCCCGTCAAAAGTTGGGGCAAGGGAAGATTTTTTCGGGTAAATTACCTAGCTGCTTTTGTTACATAGACGACAGTTATAGAAGACGCGCATCAGAAGTTCCGAAAAATAAATGGTTATTTTCTTGCATATATTAAATATATAGTTGATTTTCGAAGACGGTTAATTTCATCGATACAAAACAGTCATTAGCTACAAAGAGTAAACACTTCAGCGTATGTACGGTATGATCTGCCTCCATTCGGCTCTACTAATGAAGGTCTCGGCAATGCCATTGTAGATTTCAACGCTGCGCTCATTGTTTGGAAGTCTGGTATTCGCTTCCTAGCCAGGCCTGGAGGTGACTTCTTGTGATGGTCAGGATTGCAGCTTCAGCGCTTTTGACATTCACAGTCAACAGCAAGGGCACTTACCTAACCAGCAATGGGGACGGTAGAAAGGTGTTCTCTTGGAACATCTTTGCAGTAGCTAGCAAGGGTTAAACTAACTTGTATCACTGATGTGCAAGGTACTTCTCCATCGTTGTACGAAAACACCTCCGTGTATTATTTCTATATACAGAACGTAGTTCCATTTAATATACGGATCTGGATCGGAAAGACGTAATGGTAAACTACACAGAAGATGGGTTTTTTATTTTATCTATTTCGCTACTCGGTTGTGTTTAACAGCCCGCGTTAAGACATTCCCGGAATGTGTTTTTCCGCTGACAGTATTTGCTGTGTACTTTCTCTTCTTTCCCGACTGGTTATTCTCAGCCACAGTTATTTTCCGTTCATGGGCTTCCCGTTTTCTGGACATGCTGCAGTCACCCTCCATTTCTTTCTTAGAAATACCTCATACTGGCGAATGATACCTTATATTAGGTATCACCTGATCTAATCTGATTTATTTATGCGGATTCGATCTAGTTACTGCTGGAAAGGATTTTTAATGTTTTGTATCACATACAAAGCACTCAGGCATATTTTAATTGAATTTACCGGAAACATCCTGGTGGATGGGTTGTACGTTTCTGACAACATGTTGCATACTCCTTCCTTTTCTTATCTTGAAACACTGCAGTTGTGTTTAAGAAGGCTAAAACAACGTATTCACTCACTTATCCCGACACGTGTGGCGTTAACGCTCTCAATACTTGTTGAACCAGGATTTTTTCTTATCGTTTATTGATTTTGTATTTTAACAATTCTAGCAGCCCCCAATTGAGAAAATATCAATACACATGTCACTCTGTGTAAACAAATATTCAAACTCAATGAACGTTGCATGTTTATGACAGCCACTATACACAGATATTAAAGTAGGTGACAATTACGTAAGTGATATGGGGTAGGTCGTGTACAGCAGGATGGTTGAAGCGATTATGTACAGAATGTTATTGGCTTAGGACCACAGCTTTACCGTTGTGTGGATCAGTACGATGTTAGTCTAGCGTAAAATCTATTTTTGTTTGCTCTGTTTACTTGTCTGCAGCAAATATTGTTTGCATGTGGATGCGCTTTTTAAATGGAACAAAGTTTGAAATGTACTCTAGTCTCTGCTTGCCAAGATCATGAGAGTAGAACTTTGAAAGTTACAATCACGTGAAACTGTTTACGTTAGTGCTGTGGGGAGAATATGAAATGGCTTTATCTTGGGGAGTGAATAAAGAATTAACTTCATATATTAACACTACTGTGCGAAAATTGCCATTGCGCCGAATAATGTTCCCCACACCAAAATTTAAGTTTGCGTTGTAGGGACAAGATCCACTTCTTCTTCTTTCTCGAGTTCCTCATATTGCTTAACATTCTGCTGGTCTCTCCTGACTTCCTTGTTCCCAATCGCAGCTCAAGCTAGAGGCAGAGAAGCCTAAGGTAAAGGCATCATGGCGAAATATTGGTCAATACAGAAAAAAAGTATCAAGTAAATTTCCTGTCACAGATTTCCATGGAAACTTTAGGTTTTCCTGACACGCCCTGTCACTGTTCTACGCACAATAAGTTTTACTCCAACTGCGCTATATCTACGTTTCCAGGCATTGTTCTCTCTGCCGGCAGCGCAAATGCTTTGAGTTTTACGACTTGAACGTAGCTAATGCGACATGTTAACTATCATCGTATTCATATAAACAAAGTTTTACTTTGATCACCATTGATTTATTTTAGTGATGATCTTCATAAAAAAGTTTTTGACCACCTCAGAAACATAGTCGGAAATCAGCTTCTGAGGCTAAAATAAAAAATCTGTTCTTGCTGTGGTGAATACCATAAGGTCAGCAGTTGGTAATGACACGTTCTAGGTTCTAGGCCTAAATTCCTAGTTCTTGGGATTCCAAGTAGCTGTGTTGCTGCTGTCGTCTTGGGTGTTCATTGATATTTCCAGCTTACGATTTCCCTCAAGTTCCAACATTAGTCTACCGTACACTGAGGCTTCTCAATACTGGCATCTCGTTGATAATGTGTGCAGTATTTTTTATGCGTATGTGAAAGTATTGCCTCGAAAGTACTTGCAGCAGACCGATAATCGCTAAAATCATCGCTCATTGAGTGGGGCCCCGTGATGTTAAATCGCTGTCATAATATAACGATGATAATTTGCACGAGTGCCAGCGTTATTGTCCTTTCCCACATTTAAACGAAGATTGCGGTTCTTTTCCGAAACACTAACAGCTGCGGCTTTCTTCGTAGCGTTGTACTGGTGTCAGGGTAAAATCGCTATCAGCCTGGCTTGTTGAGGAACGAAAAATGTACCTTTTCGCACATTTACTATCTGTAGACGACATAAACCACTTGGCTGTTGCTTTGTTATTTGCGTGTCTTACTGTGTATGTATTGTATATATTATTGCATGTCTTCTATGGTTTTGTGTGATACCGTACACGGCGCATTTGTTTTGAGGTTCTACTATTAGCTTTGTTGCTTCTAAAAAGTTCTAAACGTCAAGTCACTCACAGATGGTAAAAATGATGACACTCAAAGTTAGTAGAATACGAAACGTCCAAAGTAAGTTAAATCAGTGTTTTGGGATGTCAGCTTCTTGCCATTGTATGTTTCGAGAAGTTGCGCTTCCAGAAAGATTCTTAGGTCGTTTTAGTTGCCAGTAGAACGTTGGGGCGTCTTTCCTGCCTTTGCTACATCGTATTCATCTCTTTCATCTCTCACAGATCCCTTCGGTTCTGCTCTTCTTCTTATTATTATTTTGTTGACTCAACTCTTCCCATCTGTGGTGGTCCTCTATACATGGCTTTCTCGTTGTTTGGATATACAGATACTGCATGACCATAGTTCGAGATCGCACCTCTTAAGGTTACCTCCTCATCAAGAGGCTATGGCCGAGCTTTCGAGGCAAATTTCACCTTCGATTGATCGAAGTTCCAAATTTGAAAACGAAGATTTGCAAAGACTTCTACATAACCAAGATGGGGGCCATGCGAGTTCGTCGTAACTTAGGATTCTGAAGTCCGCTGCAGACGATAGTCATTTGTCCCGTGTTTTCACTACGCAGCGGTTGAATGTGTTGCTGTGTCTGGGTAAACAGAAAAAAGGAAACTGCTTTTTTGAGACGACATTCACTAAAAATTTGAAAAGACGCAAGACGCTGCACTAGTGACACTAGCCAAGCCAAAGAATACGACGGTGAATATTTTATCGAAACTTTTGGTAGACACACAGTCGGGTTAGCAAGGACAGTACGAAACATTCGAACGCGGTGAAGTGAAAACACAAGACAAAAGACTATCGTCTGTAGCGGGCTTCAGATCTTCTTGTAGATAATTGTTTCAATCATAAATATACTGAATTAGCTAGTTCCTAATGCAGTATAGAGCATGAACCAGAGGAATCGAAGAGTGGTAGTCTCACACACCGTGAACATTTAGTTTTCCTGTGGGTAGTAAGGATGAAATCTCCTGCTAAGAACTGATGATAATCAAATGGATTGCATCAAGCGAAATAGTAGATATATACGAAGTGGAGGAGTCATCCCACTTTGTCAACTCTTGTTTTTTTTTTCGTGCTGTTGGGTGAAGTTCGATTAGGCGCATCCTTCTTCCTTCAATTTGTGCTAAGTCTGTGGTCTACATCCTCCTACTAAAATTTCAATAATCGAATAATTTGTGTCTAGTGATTCTCTTTGAAAACATCCTATTTTTTGTGTATGATAAGAACTTCTTACTTCATTTACTACTATTGGACTTGAAACTGTTTCGAGGATTGCTACCCTCACCAACAAACATTGCACACGGGTGAGTTTATTGAACGTTGACTGCTAAACTAGTCATTTCTGTGTGTTCAATCTTCTATATATTTTGCAAAGGTGATATTGTCACTAGTCATGTACGGCAATGGAGATTCTGATAATCAACTGTTCATTGCTTTTAAGTGTTACTGCTGCAGCGGCATTCCAAGTCAGCGACTCGCATGCAGTAGTCGTACCAGTACGTATCCATCCGTCTGCATATTTGTATGCGTGCCTAAGTGTAATATACATTTTGTACTGAAGCCATATTGTACGGTAGTCATATAGCTTACTTTTGTTGTAAGGTGAATCATTTGCTCAGATAAAATATGCCAAGCTGGCACAGTTTCTTCTGATTCTTCTATTGAACTTAGAGCAGTGTTCTAGTTTTGCTTTCATTTAGACGACCATGGTGGGTCTATTTTGTAGTGCCTGTCTGGACGATAGTTTTGAAGCACGTGTATTACTTGCCGTTCTTAATTAAACCATTTTTTTTTTTTGTCGTACGTATAGTTCAGGAACGCTCTTTTTCCTTCTCCATTGTCCGTTTTTTAAAGAATTTTGCGTGCGAGTTGCTAGGGAATTTATCTATAAGTCTTATAACTTTGCGTTTCTTTTATAAGCTTTTTTGCTCTTGAACTGTTTTACTATGCAGAAAAAGTGTCTCGTTTTCTAACACATGGAAGTTGCACTTTATTTAATTAACCAATCAATCAATCGCGTGTTTGACCAATTCTATTTTCTTTCTTTGTTAGCACCACCACCTCGATTTCTGTGTATAAATCGAGTAACAAAATATCGTTTCTGTTCTAGATCATAATTTCTGGCGATATGTATTGGTTTCTTCTGGCACAGTTGGAACGTCACAGCCCCATTGCAGCACATCATTGATTGTAAATACGTACTTCGCGTAAGTATCTTTATATCCAGAAGGATAGTTGCGCAGTATCGTGCAGTACGAAGCGTTCTTAGATCTGACGAACGTTCTAGGTTTGCCAGCCTATTCATGTGGTGCTTGTGGAACTGAAAGCTGTACCTGGAGTTGACTTAAAATCAAAAGAAATATGAAGGTTAGCTCCATTGTAAGGGTAGAAGACGGGTTGTATGAAACTGAGGATACGCTATAAATCTTAATCGTGTTAAGATTGTTCGAAATTACTCGAATGAATGCGCAGAAATGTAAATGGTGAAACTGAGCTAATTATTTGTGCATAGTCGGTGACTTGTAAAAAGCCACAATCCATGACGCCTGTGGGAATAAATTTATTATTCATTAAGCAAACTCTATACTAGCCCAGAGCAAGCAAGCACGGTACCGTGTCTTACACTTTCGTAGCATCTTGTTTTTGGGCTTCTCGTTGCTTTTTCCGATATTCTAGTATCTGAATGACATAGATTCGGGTAAATCTCTCTTTTTTCAATATCACCATGAATTACAACAGTCGTAAGGCTTCATCAAAGTCGAGCCAAGCCAAACCCACTCGATTTACCTTGCCAGAAGCTCCAGATAGAAATGTGTTCGGCCTGCCACTCTGAATTGTGCAGCAAATTAAAAAAAAAACAGTTAGGTACGTGTGGGACAGTTAGACACTACGTTTTGCGAACCAAGAATGAGCTTCCGGAAGTATCAGTGATAATCAGCTCAAGCTTAACGCCTGCAGCCGAGATCTGACTCAACTAGGCGAAATCAGGGCACTTGTTTGAAGTCCGGCAAGTTAAATCTCGAAGGCTTCATTTCTCAGCCCAATAGTCTTTTTTTCTGCAGTTAGGGTCAACATGTTCACTGCCAGCGCCGTTAGACGGCAGCTCTATTCTACTAAATTCCCGTAAGTGATACAGTTGCAGCGTAAGCGGGGACTAAATCCTACCGCTGCTTACTTGCATCCGATATTTCCAGTTATTAATTTAAGACACAAAGAGTCATTCAACAGAAATGGTTAGCTATTTAGCACGTGCGAATGTCACGGAAGGAAAGACTGTTCACTTCTAGGTGTTGAATGGTTAGAGATGCTGCCTCACTTGCTATCACAAGGTGGGACGTTCTATTCCCAGCCAGGGAGGACAGTCTTGGTGCTCGACAGCGCACGTCAGTATTTTTGTCCCTCACAGCGTACTACACTGGGGGGCACACATGTCATGTGATCTTCCCGCCAATGACGTCATAGCTCAAACAAGCTGTGATCGACTGCAGCCGTACACCGCTCTGGGCCCTAGAAATGATGAATCAACGGCGTGAACCAGTACATGTGTGTTGTCTAAATGAGCTGGGCTGTCCAGGCAACCATTGCGTTTCCGAAGGTAATGATCACCAAATACGCCAATAGATGGCGCTTAGTTGTGACTTTATTTAGCCTTGAAATTGAAAATGGAATAAAACTTCAGAATTCGTAAAAATTAGCTGGCAGTGAACGTGTCAATTTTGGTCCCGGTTGATCGACTCTAGCACCTTTTTCATTATTATTCGTTAGTTAACGCCCAGAACACTAGGAGTGAGTGTCTCGGTAGATACTTTTACAAATCCTTTTCTTGGATGTTAACTCGAAAGAAAAAGCTGTCGAGCTAATCTTAACACCACGGAGAAAAAGCCAAAACTAGACCATTACATTGAAAGAACTCCTCTCGTGTTTGGGAAACTTTAAGCTTTAGTTGTTGGCAGGAAGGCCATAATATTTTGTCTCGAATAAAATGTGTAACCCAGTACTACCTACCTATAATGGAGTCATAACCCTTATATTGTCACATTAACAATAATATTAAACCTTATGTTGTATAAACTCTGTTTAAGTTCTAGTTTGTAAGGGAATTAAAAAAATCACGGCTAGTTACCAAAGAATACTGTAAGACTATTTTATTTAGCTGGTTGCTGCGACAACCATTACTTCAGTAGCTGCAATTCATTTAATTATTGTTGATAAATATGTTAAAACTAAGTAGGGCAGCAGCCAATGCGTCTTGCATCAGATGGCACCGACCGGCTTGCTAAAGTTGAGTTAATCTAAACCCACAAGGCATAACTTGTCCGAAACTGGACGCAAGTGCGTTGTCTTCGCCACTTGAATCATATTGCACGCGTTAAAAGAATTCCGATTACATTTGAAACTACTGAAAATTCCATTCTATGGACCAAGACGTGAGGTTTGGGAAGTCTCAGCAGTGCGTAATCGCTTTTGGGTAACTGCTGAAACTCGATTCAGCGGGTCGAAGCCACCGAACCCGTCTGAAACTCCGGACAAGTTGAGTATATTGAGTTCAACGTCGTCGGCGAGTACATGACACCTAACGTGCGCGCCGCGCTTCTGTTGAGCTGTACCAAAAAAGAAAGATCTTCTCGTGTCAGTCGCTATGAAGTGCAGGCCATACTGTAATACGTAATGTCCTCAGGGGTATATTCTGACGGGCCCTTTCCCTGCCACAATATATATGGGCCTCACGAACCCAAGGGCTGTCGCGAGTGCCCTCTCAGCAGGGGATGTTGCAGCTGGCCGCAGTTTCTACTGAGAAGGTTAGTTCGTCTTGTAAAGTTATGTAGGTTCTCTATTTTTCCCTTTCTGTTCCGTGAGGTGGGCTGTCGATCGAGATGGCCGACCTAGTCCGCTGGACACCTCTAGTCTCTCTTGTGTGCCGTCCACTGGAATATCTTTTCTATTCTTTGCGCCTTTTCCTGCCAGTAGTAGTGCACTGAGCCAACTTATATACTATATGGCAGAGGAGCCGATATCGAAATGAGTATTCCTCTTCGAACTTCCTGGCCGACTAGCATCACTGTCCGGATTGCCCTTTGGCGGAAATGGTGCTTAAACTAATCATTCAATAATAATGTTTCACGTAATATTTACTGTCACGTAAAATGGGTAAGAAACAAAGTACGTGCAATCAACTACTTTAACATGCATGTCCGCGGAGCTCAGGCACAGCAAGGAGTTACCTAGTCTTTGTGGGGACCCAATGTTTCCTTCCTATTGGTCACGTTCTCAGATAATTGTACTATTATTGTACTATTATTCCACTAAATTCCCTAGCAACTAGCTCCATAACTCTTACTATTTATTGATCTTATAGTAACTGTGGACAAACTATTAACCACAACAATAACTCTATAAAAATCTTTATTTTCTCAGTTGGTTCACTTCTTTAACTAGCTTGAACAAAACTACTAAGTGTTACCAGAACAACCACCCGAATTCATACTAGTCATTTCATACTGTACGCTCTGCTGTTTTCTTGATCAAATTTAGGCACCAGATAGTGCTTCATATAACTTCTATAAATTAACTTTATTTCCATGTCGATATTCCTGGTAGGTATCCAGACCTAATGATGTACCTAATAACCGTTTTCTTTAAGGAAGATCACTAACTGAAGAGATGCAGTGGTAATGCATAGCCTTAAAATGCATCCTAATAATTGTTGTGTCTTCTTTCAGTGTTATCTATGTCGAAGCAACTGGCTCTGTAAAACAAACTTTAAATTATCCATATTGGAGCCACCTTTCAGTTTCCATAAACTTTGAAAAGCAGGAAGCAAAGAGCGTAACGGGAGGACTCACGAGAAATTAGCATAAAGAAGTGACGTCATTATCGACGAATCTATGGCTGAGCAGCCCTTAAGTATTTTAACTAATTTCGCCGGAAAAATAGTCTTAAATTGCGAATTTTACCTCTTAAGCGTATCAACAAATTAAGAGAATATATATAATTTAGCAATAAGCAATTATCTATAGAAAGTTGAACTGCATGCTGGTGAAAGATTGCAGAGCACTAGAGGCGAAGTTTGGTCTCGTTTGTCAACCTGATTTAACTTCTTTTTTTTTTAACTGAAGCCTTATTTACACTTCATATTCAGTTCACAGTGCTTTCATAGAACGCATTTATTCATTACCAAAAAATATGAGCAGCGTTATAGCCAGTTCTGTACGGTAGAGAAACCACAGTAACAGTTAGCCTATTGCTCGAACTTTCTGTACTTGGCGACAACATTTTTCGATATTTTGCAGCTCATGTAGCTGGCCAGTCATGAGCGGGAGATTGAATGAACTAAATCGCATAAAAATACGGTGATATGTCTAAGTAACCAACCTACGAAGGCCTGAAGTCCCACCTTCCAATACTTCGACTAGTCGATGTGTAAATTCGCTACGTGCGGTCACGGCTAAGTTTTATTTTAGTCCTATTGGGTCCTCCCGTTGCATTCTTTGCTTCCTGGCGAAAAGAATGGAGCAAGATCTGGAAAACGTAATTCCTACGCATGATTTCCTCACCGGTTTGTTGCATGGTTTTGTTTACCGTGTTGCTTTTAGTGCACAAATTACTCTTAATCATTAGAAGTCTCATTTGTCAGGTGCAGTAACCCCTAAGTCTTGCCTAAAAAATTCACTAATTACGATGGTTACTGCACTTATTAATTAATAAGCCTTCCTGTGTTATTATACTCTGTGATACCTAAGGTTTATGGTGCGTATTTTCTAGTGTTTTTTTTTTCAGATTTAATGTTAGGTCCTTGGTTTTTACCGCATGGACGCACACTCTCCCTGTTTGGGGACGTAATGAACTGTGTTCTGCTTACAAGAAATAATCTTCTACTTCTGTCGTCAAAGAGCTATGGATCACGGGTATTATGTTACTTTTAAAATAGTCCTATTACTATTCAAGTTTGATTTGAATGCTCAAGGATTCACGCAGGCCACCTATGTAAATGGAAGAAATATTTGAGGGGGGGGGGAGGGGTATGTCGTGGGTCTTCCGCAGATACACCACAATATTGGGCTCCCTCTGTGACTTCTCTACAACTCTTACCATACCTGGAACCAGATGCTCAAACGCCTTGTGAAGTTAAGAGCACCGTAACTGTACAGCTGCAGGCACGAATGCTACCATGTAACCGCTGAAGTTTTACATTTTTATTCTTCGATTCAACATCTGAGTCTATTATTTAGGAGTGCATCCTTTGGAGGTTCAAACCTCTTTGATCATAAGTTTGTGAAAATCACTATGAGAAAGTACCAGAATTTGAGCCGCGGTATCGGTACTTCTTCAAAGACTGTACAGTTTACGCTACCGGAACTTTACAAGGTGTTTGTGTATCCGGCCTTTGGTCAATACGCTAGTGTACCTGTGACGGCAGACAAACAATGACGACCAATTATTGAATGGAAACCACTTCAGTGAGTAAGGACCAGCGTACTTCACAATAATCGAGCTTTCAAACATTGCTAACTGCGATAGAGAAACGGAATTTTAGTTGTTTCATATAAAGGGTTCATCAAGAGCCATAACATCCATGGGTAAATTATTATTATTCCTGTTCGTGGTTCAACTCTACAGAGACGATTCATGGCATTTGTTTGCTTCATCTCGGCTTCACCGAACTCGAAAATTTCAAATAAAATTTTGATATCGCGTGTCAGAAGAGGGCTGGCGTTCAGCAATACAGTCTTGGAACATAAAAGAGTAAGCGCGGACAATGCTACTCGGCAAAGCATTGCTCTCCTTCCTGTGCTGCCATTAAGATTAAAGTAGAACTATACAGTAATATCAATTTCTATGCTGCTATCAATTCAACTAGCTCTAATTAGAGCATAAAAAAGGTTACATTAAACAATTATTATTACCATGATATTAGTATGTCGAGTTAAGTGAAGGAAAAAATTCCAGGGTATCGACCTATCGATAATGTGAAATTTTTTTACGGTTTGTGAACTGCTTACCAACGAAACAACAATGGCAGACAGGTCGTGAATGCGCAGCGGCTGTATTATAGTAGGGTAAATAGGACTACTACAGTAACGCCCGTGGGTATAATCAAAGCTTACCGTATACTTCACGTATTAGCCACCATTTGGTCAAAGGCTTCTGCATGGTTATGATGACGTCACAGAACGAGGCCAGTTGTAGCTTCGGTATGAATCTTGTACCTTACTACACCGTTTGTCTCGGGGGCTCCATTCACTTCAGATAATTCATGGCGTAACTTCCGGTCATTTTCCGCTAGTGGCTGCATATTCATATTAGTCCAGGGACTCCGTATTTTAGAGCATGTCGCTAATTCCGGCCTCCTGTACCGAAAGAAAGTGAAAATATCGAGGCGACAGTACCATGCGTTTCCGCAATAATAATAATAATTATTATTGCGGAATGTTAGTTAAGGTTGTGTCTAGGGGGCCGAGCCTCTCTGTCTGTCATACTCTCGCTGCGCGAGGTTGTGCTGTGCTACGGGCAGCAAAAATCGTTCACCAATGTTGGCATCCATTAAGATGATGTTGGCGCGTGTTTGCGACTCTGTGTGAAGAATCTATGGTAACAAACGGAAATACAAACCGCATGGATATCGTTACCGTGGAAGGTATGGAGCTTGGCGTAACAGTGAGAGGATGCGACTCCCCTACGTGGGAGTAATTTACATTAAGACTTTAAGTGGCAAATATCCTGTACCGAATAACGATGTCCTCGCCGTCCCGCTTCTTAAGGTGACGTGCACCACTGTTTACTTGCAATAATTGGTACGTTGTTGTCAATAAAAAATTTCTTTTTCTTATAACGTCTTTTGTCGCCCACTCAGTTGAGCAACAATATTTTTAGTTTCTTCCTTTATCCAAAACAACTTTGAGGTAGATTTCTCCATAAGTTCTCTTCATTGCATCTGCATTTTTTTTTTTCAAAGAACGTTTCCATTATTGTGAATAAGTCAAGTGGTGCACTGTGAATATCACCTGGCTGAATAACGTTGGTGCACAAGGTCTAGCTACGAAAATGCATAGACTGAGGGAAGAGTTTATGTCTGCCAGCTGCCGTCGGTGCATTTAACGCTTTCTTTCATGCAGTTGCATACGTGTTGCACTTGAGATAGTGTTATTCCTACGAGAAAGGTATATTAATTCAGGAAAGAAAGTGTTGACACACTTGAGTGACTGAAGCATGTATTATGAGAGGCTCCCTAAAGGTTATCAACAAAATCTTAGGAAAACCTAAGTAAATTCAGTTGTCATTGGCAACAAAGCACAATTTTTTAAATTCTGCTTCACATGTCTAGTTTTTATAACGGCGCAGCCTCTATGTGGAAAACAGCTTCGTGTTATCTACTGATAATGTCTCTTCCAGTCACTCAATTGTGTTTACTACTGAAAGCACCTAGCTGCATACTACTTCATCCCTCTGACTACGCACTTCAGTGCTCATGTCTTGTGAACAGAAGTTCATCAGTGCTATGTTGTGAACGACCTCAATGTACTCTATAGGAGCGAGAGTCGTCTTCGACCGTTTTCTTTAATAAAACTCCCACCGAAAACTTAGTTTTTTTCCTGCTTTGCGAATTTAAAAGATAACTTAATCTTTTACGTGAGGTAAATTAATATATAGTTGATGCAAGGGTAGGTATAATCAACTATTACTGACAATAATCAAGAATCATAACAGTGATATACATAAGTACCGTAACTAGAAATCTATCATCTAAGAAGTCTACGGGTATTACGCATAGGATTTAACAAGCGCACTAAATCCTGGCGGTATTGTCCACAGATTTGGATATGCACCAGGTCTGGTTGTTACTACTACGTACGGGCTGCATGGTAATTCTACCCAAATAACATTGGCATTGAGAAACTACACCTAAATTCACAGCGATTATATATTACAGCAACTTATATTTACTGTGTTTAATGGTAAGTTTGGCACAGTATTGTGATTCAACGTTTTACAGGAACTCTTTGCTCATTATGAAATTAATGAGCTTTATTGAACGTACTACACGGGCCACATTTTTGGAAAGTACATGGTGATTGCAGTTACGGCTTGTTGGGGGGGGGAGGGTTGGGCTTAACTGGAAAACAAATATAAGATTTCAAATTTCAGAGACCCAAAAGACGACCAGGCTAAATTAATTCGTTTTAGCTCTTCCTAACTTTTGTATATTTCGGATATAAGAGTTTATACTTCATAAAGATTGGTCTGAAGACAGATTACCAATGGAGATTGGTTCAACCCATTGGATTCAGTAGATAAACAAATTGTATCAACAAAGAAAACATGTAAAGTTTATAGTTAAAATAGAACAGGCAAACTTATTTTATTGTAAGATCTTACCATCACTACACTAGGAATAAATATGACATAATAAAGGGGGCATATTAAAAAATGGGAAATTGTGTAGAGTCAAGCGTTCAAGCTAGTTATTTCGCACGTTAAGACCGTTAGGTCCCAAAAATAAAAGTCCCGATTCCAGTGACCTGTAGCCGCTAGTTTTAGCTTGGTCCTATAAATTCACAGATTCTGTGAAAGCAGTCGCCTCTATGATGATTTCATTACAAGACTATATACCGCTTGCGGTAATTGGCATGATAGATAGTTTTTGGCGATATTGCAAGTTCCCTGTGGTGTTAGTTATTTAGCTACACAGAGACAGACCCGTGACATACCGGGCATTGCTGAAGGTAGTCGAATTGGAGAGCGACTGGAAGCAGCGATTTCAGGAGACCTGGAAACAAGAAGTATAAGAAAAACGAAAAAAAAATAAATAAACACGACGCTATTGTACCATCCACTTTGGCGTTCTTGACAAAGTTGATTGGTTGGAACCAGTCTTTCCTCCCCCTGAAAAATGAGAAAGAAAAAAAGTGTTTCTGAATTTGTTAGCGGCTCAATTAAAAGAGCAAAACCAACAGAGGTTCATTACTTTACTAGGTAAACTAACTTAACAGCAACAGCATCAAGCTTTGCATTCAATGGCCGATGCGTTCAAGAGAGAAAGAAACATGTGACATGTCACGCAAAATAAGAAACCAAGCAATGGGAATACACAAATGTTAGGAAAAGAAGAGCAGCAGAAAACCTGATCGGAAGAAGAGCGAAACAAGCAAGCTGAACACGAATGGAAAACACACTAGATAATGTCTTAGGTCAACTTGTAATGGTACGCGCAAGGAAGCTAGAAAATTCAACCTCGTCATTTAAGAACGTCACATAACATTGCAGGAAGCTAGAAATACTTACAACCGAAGCAGCAGCAAACCTATTGTATACTAATCGTGAGTAGCAGTACATACGAGAATGCAATGATACCCTACCATTTACAAGATGACTGGACTAGTTAGCAGAGTCGAATAACCATTTTTTTCGTTTCCAAATCAATTCTCCGTGTGCATGCACGCGGACGCAAACATTGAAGTATGCAAGTGGTGCGTTCCTGTAGGAAGATTTAATATCTTCCAGGTTCCAAAGGTAACATATTAACTCCCAGTTTAATTTAAATTAGCTGGACCCGTGAAAATATTCCCGGTTTACTAACTTTATTTTGAGTGTTTGGAAAATTTCCTTTTACAGGTATGCTTGTTGTTGGATTTTAATGTAATTAGTTGCACATCTAATTTTATCGTGTTTATAACTGTAAATCGGTAGTTGCCCTCCGGGGGGTAGTTAACTTCCCAGGGGTTGTTGTCCTCCTAGGGGTCAGTGTTTTCCCAGAGGATAGGTGTCCTTCCAATTTAAGGGGTAGTTTACCTCCTATTGGGACAGTTGTCTTCCTATTTAGGTAGCTGTCCTCTATGGGACCCGTGGATATTCTACGGTTAGTAAATGTTTTCACTTACCATAGTTTAACCTGAGGTAGTGCCTCTAACTTAATCCAACCCGTCTGAGCTGACG
>LQNS02277999.1:1910013-1927833 GCA_001587735.2 Parhyale hawaiensis
ATGCCGCTCTCCGATTGGATAAGCCACTCAGCCAGTTTAAGGGAAAAGTTTACTCGCAACGCTCCCGTAGGATAAATAGAGAGGGTGCGCTCCTCTCTATTAGAACCTCCTTGGATAGAGATTCTATTAGAAAGACCTTGCCCTGTTGCATCCGATAGATGAACCCCGCTGTATCATAGATACCTACGTTCGCTTCCCAATGCTGCCTGATTCACATTATTTTGAAGATTTTACCTACTGTCTTCCAAGTTCTGTGACCGATGACAGATGCTAAGCTTTAAGACTATTCGCTCCAATTTTCTTCTATCTATTATTGAAGAGCGTAACACACGAAGGAACAATGCTATTAATATTATAGATAGATATCCACATACTACAGCATTGCCCAGGGGTCCAAAGACAGAAAGAGTGAAGCGACTTTTACAGTAGTGGAATAAGTACATCATAAGGAACGGAACAAAAATAACATACGTTAAAATATTTATTACATGAAATTTTGTTGGATGTACACTTATACAATTTTCAATATGCTTGGAAGATATATGTGTGAATTACATATAAGGATTTTACATATATATATCTTTAGCTGTATATAAATATTCACGGAAAAAAATGCACATTTTTCTCAAGCCAGAAATTAAGGAAAACCGATGAATTATCCCCTGTTCAACGCAATTATTATATATTCAATTGATGTATTTATTAATACGACTTAATTGATAGTTTTGATTGCTATAACATATCTGACGGTAAAGTGCATCTATGTAAGACATAGAAATGGTGAAGGCTCATTTCCTCAGCATGTAAAGAAGACTGTGAAGTTTGGAGGTAGAAGTGTAATTTAGTGGGGGATGATTCCGTCAGGAATTGTTCCTATTATTCTCTTACGTGGGCAAATTAGTGTTAGTGATTATATAGAACTTCTTCACCAACATGTTGTTCCTCAGTACTCAATGGTTCTGTTGAAACTCCAGATTTTTTTTTTTTGGAAGACCAGAGACTTTGCCGCAAAAGCAGAAAAGTAACAGGTTTTCTCGAAGAGAAAAGAATAGCTGTAACGGAATGGCCACCCCAGAGTCCTGGCTTAAATCCCATAAAGAATGCTTGTGTGATCATCGGAGAAAAAGCTTTGAACAGAAATCCTCAAAATTTTGATGATATATGGTTGTCTGAAGGAAGAATGAAAAAGCATCACGAGCAATTTTTGTAAGAAATTAATTATCTCGTGTGTTCGAAGATGCAATAATATCATCCAAAGTAATGGAACGTTCCTTTAGTAATTGATTTTTATTTGCGTTCTACATGCATAAGGGCCAATAATTCAAAAAGTTTTTAGGGTTTCTGGCGTGTTCCTTACTTTTCGACTGTGCAAAATGTGCGGCTCTTGTTTTAAAGTTGAATATCCATTTACCGTTACAGATAAATCTAAAATCCTTACACGTCTCCAAGTACATATATAGTATTTTGCGAAAATTTCATAAACGTGCATACAAGATATTTCTTGTAGTATACATTTAAAAATTTTTATTTTTCCGCTCCTTATATTTTAGCCACTACTGTAGTACTTATAAAAGGTATAACGAGAAACCCAGGTGTGACAACAGTTAAAAGGCAGTGAAAGCAGGGAAAAGCTACCAGAATCAGCTCAAAAATACGACAGAAAGAAGGCGAGTATAGTGGAAAGACGTCAAGAGGCTTTGAGTTCAGCAAACTCCATTCTCCGTAACACTCAAGAGCCACCAGCAACTATTTCTGCTAATTAAATGATTAAGATACGGCAGTGAAGTATGCGAAGTACATGGAATTAATGAAATTATATATATATATACATAGGATAGTTTCAGAACATTAAATCAGCATTTTCAATACCTGTATCGCTGGAGTGCAGAAGAAGCCCTCCAGTTTCTAGGTTTTCGAGGAGCCTTTCAGGGCCGTGGAGAGCATCTCTGCAATGTCCTCAACGTTCGAGTCTTCATCGAAAGCCTGTACAAGTATTGAGCACTTTTAAACAGCGTTTGACAATTCGTTAATTCAACCTTACGTTAGTAATAGAGCGCTTATATTGTACATAATTACATGCTGAGTGATATTCACGCCACGAATAAGGAACACATGAAAAACATGTGAACTGACGAGATGGAGGCCGAATTTTCTTTCTCGTAATGTAAATAAAAGCCATTTAAATTGGAAATATTTTTTGCGATTACAAGCAAAATACAAGTTGTGAATAACCAAATAATGAGTCGCTGCATGATTCCGTGTCTCGGGAACTTACTCAGTTTGAGGTATAATCGACCCGCGACGTAAGCCACTCATTACCTGAAAGTAAACTGTATGTAGAGCCCTTCAGAATCAGATGTAGGTAAGAAAGCGCAATATACACTTATTCGTAGACAATACCTCTTCCGAGGCAGGTATTGAGAATAGTTACCGTAACCGTATCAATTATGCACGTAATTTAAGCCCATTGGTGCTGAGCATTTTAGTAGGGCGTAAATAATAATGCGTTTCTACGAACGGGGTCATATTACTGGGTCATGCGCCGTTGAATGTTACTGTTATACTTGGTAGTATCTATACGGTGCCATAGAGAGTTCATATTAACGCTTACTTGAGAGTGATGATACTGAGTTATGAGCCGGTGAATTTCACATTTACTTGAGTTTGACATAGTGAAAGTTGCAAACTACTAAGTGTTTTGCTTCTCTGAGCGACACAAAAGTCATGGATATTCTTGGTCTGCACTACCGAAAAAATACAAGGTCGTAAAGAATGGAAATTTTCGCCTATCTACGGGTGATACAACCAATAGCATTTGATTACTACAGCTGGAACCAGTCGTTACCTGGAGCTTTACCAGAGCGTTGCGTACAATGCACAGGTCCCCTTTCAGTTCTGACACCATGGCCGCCACCTTCTCCGCATCTGTGAGGACCTCCACACTCTGCGTATACGCGTTGTAGCGCACCCCGAACGGACGCTGGATCTTACTCACGTACTCACTGTAACGAGAGCCACCTTTACGAACTATTCCCTTGCAGAATTGTTGGCCACCCAAAAAGGAGTGTTATGATTTTAGCCTTTTGGACGGCCAAGAATTCTGTCAGGGGTGTACAGAGAACGACTTCAAAATAAATAGAATAATCGTAGGTAAGAAAAATAATGGCTAAACTTACTGAATGTAAGTTATCTATGTATCTAATTCCTACATTAAGCTGTTATTTTAAAGGTTAGCGTCGTATATAAGTTTAGTTTTAGTTTACTGCTGGAGTAGAACAATTAGCTTTGATATATACGACACACAAACACACACATGAGATATTTATCTACTGAGTTTTTTAAGTTCCCGTTTCCCAAACAATACAATCTCACAGAGAGAGAATTATTATTAAAATTATACAGTATGTTTAGGCCTCCCTAGACACAACTATGGTAAATGAAGAGAGGAAAAGGATGGAACATGTATTATGTCGACAGAAATGTGGAACCCATGCACGAAGGTGGACAACCGCGCATGGGAACAGCAAGTCGGCAAAGAAGAGGAAAAACAGATAAAAACAAGGTCAGTACAGAAGTACGAAACCAGGAAGGAAGCAAAGCACAGACAGAAAGAAGGTGCATATTGTATATGGACAGAAGCGTGAACCTAATGCACGACGGTGTTCCCATACAGCTTACAGCGCATGGGAAGAGCAAATCGGGAAAAAGAGAAAGAACAGAGTAAAGTCACAGTAGGATGCCCAGAGGACCTGTTCGTCCTACTTTCCATCATGGAAAAGCATCTGGCCCCACCCGGCTTATGGTTCATCACAAGCAAAACTGAGCGAGTAGTGTTCAGTGTTTTGTATCGCGCAAAGCAACTCCCTGCATTAAACATGAACAAATCTAGTTACACTATAACGAATATAATTATTCTTTATTGTTCGTCGATTGTAGAACTGACCAGCAAAATTTGTGAGAGCGACTCTTTACAGTTGCTCTTTGGCAAAGGTCGATAAATGAGCAGAGTTAAATGAATAGCGATAATTATGAGCGACAGGGTTACAGGGAAGTAATAAGATTTATTTTCACGTGTCCATTTGTTGGAAATTTTCCCAGCAGATATTCCAAAATTCTTGCGAGTTATTGTTCACGTTTTCAGTTGGTAGATGACGGTGGTATAACTCCCGCAGAGAAGCACTTGCTATGCAATATAGAAATCACCATTGCAGAATTCCGAAGGCAAAAAATGTGAGCAATGTAAATTAATGAAAGTTGTCGAACAAAATATAAGAATAAGCTTGGGAAGTTTGAGTCGAAGCTCAACAGTTGGATAAACTGCTAAATAGTTGTATGAAGCGGTAAACCGTTGGATTCAGAACTGAACAGTTTATTTAGAACTGAACAGGTGGACGAGTATACATCTATCTATACTATGCTATAAGTCCGTGAACCTTGTTTGTTTGCTTGTTTATTTACTTGTGTCACGTTTATTTGCTTGTGTCTTGTTTGACACAGCTTCTTCGCTTTTAGACGGGAAGAAATTCGAGGGATGAAGGTGATAACAGATATCTAGGCGGCAGAAGACTGACTGTATCTGGGATACGGAATATAAACCTGATCTCGCCTGCAAGAACGGGCACGCTGGAAATATAGCTGAAATACGTAACGTATAAATTGACTTTGCTTCCAGCCTGGGTGTTGAATTTTCGTTATGGCGATGACACACGTTAGCCAAAAGCTGAGGAAACTCTTGGAAACGCGCAAAATTTTTTGCGCAAAAAAGCACCTTCCTATTCACGCGTGAGAATGGTTCGTTGGTCAAAAAAATTATCAGAAATACATAATAGATGCTACCCAATGCCATAAAAAAGTAATATTAAGTCCAATATTATGATAAAATATATTGAAAATAATGAACCCGTTGCGGCTCCATCGCTACACGTCTCTGGTGGCAAGGAAGCAAAGTGTAATCTAAACTCACTATGAAATAAATAAATAAATAATGCTGAATAAAAGTTGGAGAATGTGCGCTGAAAATGTTAACCGCTATCTATGGCAGTAGCCTCGGCAGTAGCTCTTTGCTTGCTGCTGGTGGCAATTTGTTTACACAATTTTGCGCTTTTGACCAGTGAATCGAGCGCAGAAGTGTTGCATGCTCCATCACAGAATTTTGTGCAAAAGCGGGAGTGTGCAGGTTTTTAGACGTCGATTTCGAGCGCAAAACTCGGATACTCGTTCTTTTGGATAGCGTGTGGCATCGGCATATGAGAAGCAAAGAATCTGTTGATTGTGAGCCGTATACGGCGTATAGGCAGCTCCTTGACGGGCAGGAGAGGACGGCCGAATAGCGGGTGTTGTATGACCAGCTAAATAACACCTGCTTTAGTGCGAAAGCAAAGACGATGGTGATGACGACCCAACGGGTCACGGATCGTCTAGTCTTATGATAAAAAGTTTCAAGATATATGAAAACAAAATTTTTTACTAGGCTACGTTAGTTCAAAGGTGATTTAATGGAGTGTTTCCTTCTGGATTTTGGAAAGGGAATTCGTCACCATTGCATCAAGTTTGAAGTTTCCTTTTACCTAAATATCATGGGATCTGTTGTGTAGTATTTCTTAAACTTAAAAAAATCTTAAAGTCGTGTTAACGCTTTTACAATATTTACAACTCATTTTTTTTTAACAATATTACATGTGATTATAGTTCTTTACACGGCGTAAATTCAGCAACTGTGTGGCCTTTCTACGTTGGAGAATACAATTAAAGCATAATCAAAGAGTGAGTGACAACGTTGCCTGAATGACAAAAACAGCACATAGTGGTTGTGATTGTAAAAGGCATTTACATGCAAGGCATAAATCGCATACGCTTAACAACAGCTAATACACTTCACGTAATATCGCACGTTACATCTTATACACCGTGCTTTTTTTGTAAATTACCTACCGTAAGGCTTCCTTAGCTTGCTCGAAGGTGTCGGTGTAGAAATATTGATTCTGGAAGGTGGTGACCAAGCACGGCACCGAGCAAACTTTCTGCGGCACAAACTCCTCGACGACCGCAGCGTCTGACACCGAGTGCCGCAGCTCAGACACGCTCGACAGCAGCCCTGCGCCGTACACCTTCAGCTCGCCTTGCTGGGAAGGTGACATAGGAAACTGTACATGACGCTCGATAAAGTCAAGTAAAAAGAAACGAAACGTAAATGCGTCGTTAGGTATGCATGAATAACAGCAAGTGAATATACTGCTCAAGCCTCCCTAGACACAACTACGGCATTTCTAATTGCCCTAGTCATCCACTGGCGGCTTTTCTTCCGGAGCCATTTGCTCGGGTAAGGCATACTCGGCGTACTGATCCTCTTCATGAGCGTGCCTTGGAACCGGTACGATGCCGTACAAGCCAGTAGTCTCGTTCGTTTTTCTATCATATGTAGAAGTTTGGAATGGTCTTGATGGCTCTGCCTTTGTTGGTGCGGGTATTGGCAGCTGTAAGCAATCTGTGATCTCTGATCTTCCTCTTTCCTGCTGGGCTGGTTGCGGGGGGTTTGTTAACCTTATGGAGTTTTCTCCGTTCTCATGTCGCCAGTCTAGTGTATCTTATTAGCAATAATAATAATTTCTAGAGTGGAAAAAGTTATATGTTAGTACGTCAACAAAAACGTAGAACCAAAGGATGATGGTCATCTTACAAAGGATCAACGCGGATGGGAACATCACATAGAGAAGGAAGAGGAAATGTATGGTAACAAAGCATCATAAGTAGGGGCATGAAAATAGAGCGAAGCAAAATAGGCACGAAATACAGACGTCCTGAAGGCCTATAGCTTTTACAATGGTAAACTATGGGAGCCCGTGAAGGCCCCCCATAACATAAGATGGGCAAGCGATACTAACCCTTCAGGAAACACATATAGATAGTATAAGATGGTAGAACGCAGAGAGTTGCAGACAACTTGAGACAGTTATTGTACGATGAAAGGGAAAATCCGTAGAACCTTACATATTCGACTACTGCAGTAATACTTTGGTCTCTTTTTGGAAACTATGTACATTCGAGATACGACACGAATAGTTTATATATTGAGAAAAACAATGTAGTGAAGCAGAACGCTGGGAAAATAGGAGGACGAGTGGCGGAATGACTGTTAGATAGTATTGAAATAAAATAAAGCAATGCCCATTGGTACGGAAAGATAGCCGTGCCGAAGACAAAAAGTTAGGGAAATAAACAAAATAACAGTGTGTAAAATATATATAATTCAGGATAAGAAAAACCTGAGGAAACATGTAAATAATAAATTAATTTAAATATTATGAAGTTATGCCAGTTACTTGAAAAAAAAATTGTTCAACGCGATGCCGTTACACAGTTCTAATGCCACTGATATGAATGTCATACAATATAAAAATTTGTCCGACTATTAGTTAAAAAGAATACCAGATAGACCAACGGTTACGCACCCTGTAGAGATAATTCGTAACTGCCACTCCCTTCGGGCGCAACAGAAGATCGAAAACCAGCCTCGTGACTCACACAAGTGTAGCGGAGTGAATCACGTCACCTGGACCTCTTCCGACGCCCGAAATGCAACGGGAGGGTAACCGGCAAGCACAAGCTTGGGTAATGTTGGCCATTGCGTGCAGTGAGAGTTAACACATTTTCAACATGTTTTACTTTCGTCAGAGTGGTGGATTTTCCTCATACCGGATATAGTATACAAAATCTTAAAAATTTCTATATAAAAGAAATGAATAACCGAGTAGATATTTTGCATCCTTAAAGTGTGCATTAAATAAATCGCAAATTCCAATGCAAAAAATGACCGATTGTTGTCATATTAAAGAGTGTTTCAATAAATGCATTTTGCTTTTACCATAACACTAATCATCAGAATACATTGGGTAAAACCGTTCGACTTCGACAAATTTTAATACCAAAGTTTCTGCTTGGTATCTCAGTAGTTTTGGTAAAAATATCACTTTCAAAGTTATTGCTGAGGTCAGATTCTGCACCAAGCTGCAAGAAAGTGGGGTATAAGTGTAATTGTTCTAGAATATCAGTAAAAAAAAATCTTCTTAGGCTTTTCAGTAATGACGTTACTCGTCACGTTAGACTCTGTACACATTTGACAGTGGTTTCAGAGTGGAATATATTTCTCCTGTTCTACTGAAAGGTTAAAGCTCTTTTTTTTTTAAGAAAATGGGGTCTAACAGAGGCACAAAAGTAAGTGACATATAAGTATGTCAAAATAATCGTGGCAGCAACGTACGAGGGTGTTCTTACACTAGAGCAACGAGCATTGGAGACGTACGCCGGAAAAAGGAGGAAGAACATAGCAAGACATCATTAACAGGAGTTTGAAAATTGGAAGGAAGCAAAATGGGCACGAACGAAAAATATCTTCAGGCTTAACTAAATCAACCTATGGGGTCGCCTTGCAGGGGCGCGATTGCAGTTCTTTCTGTGTTATGTTCATTTGCACTTCAGAAAGTTTGCCAAATATTCTCACGATACAGTTCTTTAACTTCATTACGGATGCAAGAGACAGCACTAAACCGTTCGAATATGGTAGTCAATACGGCGGTTCCTCTGTGGTCTATCCGAGCTAAACTAAAGCGCCTGGCATCCGCAACCAGCGAGTTCATCAATTACCAGTAAAGGCACTGAAGCGAAATGAGCCCAAGAACGAGTACACGCTTCGCTGTGAAATTCAAGTGTCTGCGACCACTTAGCTGTAGGCACTTCTATTTGTTCCTGTCAGGGTAGGGTATCTTGTCTCGCTAAATCCTTATATTTTTGATGATGGTCATGCTCTTTAATGATTTGTCAGTTTTATGTATCAGTACAAAGTAAGAGAAACTCGCTCATTCATTCATCTTACAAGCATCAATTTAACTTTTCAATACTATTCCATAAATAAATACACTTTATTAGGTACAGATAGGGATGTGGCACAAGTGCACGGGAGACACAGCTCATATAAAATTATACTAGACACAGAGACAAGGTATTGCCATCATTAACAAACTTCACTGAATTTCGGCCCACCGTTCGGCCCCTGTTTGGCAACAGTATGCGCTGCCATCGGCTGTTTATGTTACGTAGTTTGTAGTCAGGACCAATACGGATCGCTTTGAGTAAGGTGTTGTCAAATTTTTTTATCCTGATCTGGAGACAGGAACCCATTTCCTCAGCTTGACTTTAAGGCAGAAGCCTCACTGTAGCATCATAACAAAATCATAAAATTAATATGAACCCACCGTTTGACATGAAACTCAATATAGCTAGGTATCTGAAGCGTATGAAAATTCAGCTCACATTACAAGTTATCGATAGCAATGGTCATATGGACACATACAGAAGAAAGCCAGCATCGAGATTTTACACACGCGTAGTGACGTGCACAACGTCACCTGAACTTCGTCCGAATACGCTCAAGGTATGTAGCAAAACCGTCATCACACACGCTGTGAAAAAATGCAAAAAATCATTTTATAGACTACGATGCTCCTACTGTATTAAACTTTACGCTTCAGACTGTACATTTACAGATGTTAATATCAATTTTAATTTGATAAACCAACCTATCATTACCACGTCTGCAGCAGTTGGGGGCATCTTCAGTTGCTGTTTAAAAGTTTTTGCCAGTACGTGTTTACTTTCTCAGTGACTGTCATCTTACTTAATTCAAGATCAATACCCGGCTTAACAGCATTACTAGCGATCCCCCAAAAGGGAAGCAAGAAGAGACATGTTGTACGTCAAAGCAAAAGCAATTTGGAACCCGTGTACAAAAGAGGTTCCAATCTAAGTCAATGGTCATGAGAACAGAAAGTAAGGAAAAAATAGGAAAACAGGACAAGGCATTAGTAAGAGTACGAAAGTTCTTGCCGGCTTTTCAACATTTATGAAAGTTGAAACCGTAAGAACTTAGTTTTCAACTTATTAGAAGGAAGCAAAGCGAGCACGAAAAAAAGATGTCCCAACGGTCAAATTCAAGCCTAGTAATTTCCATTTGAAGTCAAAATGTTATTCGCACAGTCAATGAAGGCGTCGTCGTTTGGCATAGCGAAACAGAGTGGACCTACGCCCAATAGCCCTACAGACTAAAACTGCTTCGCCCCGCTGGATCGATTATTATTATAATTATTATATTCCTAGTTTAGGCCTTCCTGCCCGCAGAGTACACTGTGATCCAGAGAGAGGAAAAAAGAAGGGATATATAGAATGTCAAAAGAAACGTGGAACCCACGCACGAATCGCCGTGCATAGGAACAGCAAGTCGGGAAAAAAGAGGAAGATCAGAATAAAGAATGAGCAAGTAGGAGTCTGAAAACGGAACGAAGCAAAGTGGGCAGGAAAGACAGATGTCACGAAGGCCTAGCTAATGGCAAAGGTAACCTAGACGAGCCCCTTGGGATCGCCGCGCCCCATAACATAGGATGGGCGAGACTAACTTACATAACTTTATGGCCCGTCCCATGCCCCCTGAGGGGGGTTTGAGCTAATATTGACGCGGCCGAATGTCTTTTTTTTTTATGAAGTGTTCAGTCATCTCAAGCGCTATCGGGCTGCTGCTAGCATGTGCACTGCAACACGATTCTAACGGGCAAAGGCCGACGCTCCCGTCTGCAGTATAGCTTAGCTTAATTCGACTGCGCTGTGACAATAGATGGGGCCTTAACAACTATTTCCTTTTGCGCAAAAATATGCATATACATTTCAGAAACTAGACCTTCAGTAGAGAAAGGGTTAGATTTCATTATCAATAATGACGCAAGCTAGACTCCCTACCCCCAAAATATAAAACATCTCCAAAGCCATTCTTCACGCCACCGAACTTGGGCGTCAGATGCCAAGCGTTGATATGGTAATGCTGGGAAAGCCGATACTCGTTTTTCTTAAAATCTCGGCCGTTGCTGCTCGCTCTCGCCAAACACTGGAACGGATTGCGAGGCAGCGAGGAACTGGAGGGCTCTGGTCCAGTTTTAGTGAGGCGTTGGGTGTAAATTGAAGACGAGTGCCCGTGAATGGTGCAAAATAGAACCAATGACGATTTTAGTGCATGGAAACTATTTTGTGAATTTTATAAGTTAAAAGTGGTAAATTATTTGAAAGCACCAATTTGAACAAATATCTGAATGAAATATGGTCCATTGAATATTTAAGATTTTTGAAGCGAGAATTTGAAAAGTCATGTGAGTAAAAACTCGTACACTTTAAATTAATAAATATTCTACGTACCTATTCCTATGCCAAGCATGCACGGATAGAGAGTAAAAGCTTCTTTGTAGAACGACAACGACGGGTTGCTTCAAGAGAAAATTAATAAATTCGCACAAATCTTATTACAAATACAACAGATCTCAAAACGAGGGAAGATCAGAACAATATGCAGCGCACTCCATTTTTATCGTAGCGGCGTCATATGCCTTCTTTGCAAACATTTACAAATATTATTACTTGCATGCTTTCAAAAACTAAAGATTATTTTCTGTAAAAACCTAAACAGGTTTCTTAAAAAATATCGGCGGTGATCCCTAAATTTTCGTGAAGTTTTTTTTTTACTTTGCCGCCATTACATTCATATAGAATTTTATGAAGTATTTTTTACAGTGTAGCGCTTCTCGTTAGAGACACAAGGATCTTTTCGGTTGGATTAAAGACTAGATGCAGAATTAAAGGATAAAGAAATCATCAAAGTGCAGTTCAATTAAATCAAAAAGCTTGATTTGTCTGCAACTTGAGACAGAAGCGTTGCTTCGCCCATTTGAGTCGCATTGCATGTGTTAGCAGCAGTACGATTACGCATGAGATGTCCGAAAATTCCATTATACGGAGCAGGATTAGGATTTCGGAAGTCATAAGGGTAATCAATTCAAGGTTAACGCTTTACACTCGATTCATATAAATATATTTATCATTGTATAAAATAGTTTAAGCCTCCCTTAATCGGTACCATAAGCTGTTGTAAGAGAGGAAAAGGAAGGAACGTATAGTATGCCAAGATAAGTGAGGAACTTAAGAACGAGGGTGTTCCCACACAGGATCAACGCGCATGGGCACAGCAAGTGGGGAAAGAAGAGGAATAACAGAATAAAGTATCATCAGTAGGAACATTAAAGTGGAAGGAAGCAAAGTGAGTAAGTAAGAAAGACAAACGTCCGAAGGTCTAGCTAATGTCCTTGGTAATCTACACAAGCCCCAACCGGGTCGCTGCTCCCCATATCGTAGGATGATCGAGCGAACCAAACTACCTATGGCCCATCCTACGCCCCCCTGAGGGGACACTCGATTCAATGGGTCGCAGCCAACCAAATCTGGTAGGAGTTCCGTACAAGTTATGCTCGAAGGCTTACTTTAACTGCTCATTCGACGACGCCTTTGCTTTAATGTGGTCTATGTTATTTAGAATCCATAAGACACGCCTCTCCTTCCATGCAGTGATGAGAACAATGACGCTTTGCTTACCTCTTTGCACAGCCCAAACTCGACAGTGAAGAAGTAGAGCTGGAAAATACAGAAAAGGATAACATGAAGCCGGCGGGACTTGCAGAACTTCCGGAGAAGACAGCATTTAATCTACATTGACGTTCCGACCCGTACGTAGTACCGCTTGGAATTGGAAACCGTTCACTTCGAATTCAAGTCGGCGAGCAAACTTGCTCCACACTCTACTATTAACAGTGTTCTTTTATTTACACACCGAAACCGAACAGTTAGTATACTCAATGGATTCAGATTCCCATTTTTTTTGTGAATGGCACTTTGATGTATGTTATTATATTATTATTATTATCGCTGACCTGTAGGGAGTAGCTCAATATATAATCGGGACATTCCCAGACCTTTAATTTTGTTCCAAAAACGGAAAGCTTTACGTGCAGACGGAACCACGAGAAGACTATTAGGTATTATAGATAGTAAGCCACAATTTATTGCTGGTTACACTAAGCACAAGTTCCCACTACATCATTTGTTCTCCGTGCAGAGTACTAATTGATTGTTCCACCGTTTTATTGCGACTCAGCGAACGCACGCACTGTATCTACCGACTGATGTGCTATGTGTATATTAGCCTACATGTCAGGCTACCAGTATAATGTTTAATATCTCTTTAAAGTTAGAATGAATTTGAACAAAAAGCTATTAACTTTTCTGTTATTTAAAAAAATCTATTCTGATTGGTACTATAGGCTGCGACGACGTCATAAGGCTCTAGTATGAACTCGACTCACGACACATGTAGGTCATTGAGTGCTGTATACGGCTGGCACTAAATATAAATTAATTTTGTCATTTCAACCTTTCTTATTGCTACAATACGACAAAAAAAAATAATAACGCAACTTTTCAATACTGCTTTGCATATGAATAAAATAACATGTACACTGGAAATTAAAAGTACTCAGGTCTTGGGCATGTTTTTTTACATGACCGTGATGCTCGTAACAACATGGTCAGTTTAGTAACCAAACGCCTTAGATTAGAGAAAAGAACCGGAAACGTTTCCTTCAAGTCCGTTTTGAAGGTGCAGCCCTGTTGTGCAACTTTCTATCTCTTCTTCTCGCGTCCATATCTGAGCGGAAACTTTACCCACTTCTCCTCTTTTCCATTTAATAATCCAAGAACACCTCCCGCCCGAGGAGATATATATGATAAATAAATGAATTCGCAAGACCTGGCATGCTAGCTATGCTATGCACCACTAAATCCAACGACACGTGATTCACGCATGTCTAGACCATACATGGAGGTCAAATTTTAAAAGCCAACGCACGCAACTAGAAGGAAATTAAAAAAAAAAACATGAGTCAATTCTATCGGTAAGAAGGGATTATAAAGAACTCAGGGGAATTCCATGAGGAAACTGTTGCGCAACGGAACTGCGTCTTGTAAATGGGGCTGTGCTAGTGTAGGTCGTTTTTGACTTTTGACTTGTATTGTTTACATCATTCACATACAACAACAGGCAGATAGTGCTAACTTTCATTGCAACATGCATTATAATACAGTATATACAAGATAGCTTGTTTTTTTTATTATTATTATACTCCTAGTTTAAGCCTCCCTACCCACAGAGTGCGTTGTGATCCGAAGAGAGGAAGAAAGTAGGAACATAGAGAATGTCAGGAGAAACGTGGAGTCAACGCGCATAGGAACAGCAAGTCGGGAGAGAAGAGGAATATCAGAATAAAGCATGAGCAAGAAGAAGTATGGAAATTGAAGGAAGCGAAGTGGGTACGAAAAACAGACGTCCCGAACGCCTAGCTACTGGCTAAGGCAACCTACGCGAGTCCCTTGGGTTGCCGCGCCCCATACGATAAGATGGGCGAATCTAACTAACCTAACCCTATGGCCCATGCTATGCTACCTAAGGGGTACAGCTTGTTCTTTTTATTAGTGACGTCGAACCCTTCTCTCTATTACGGTGATGATACGGATGAAAAACCTCAATGATACTTACATAATTTTTGTAAATTTCCATTGCTTTAAGATTTTCTCTGACAAAGTTACTGAGAAGTAAAAAATACCGATAGCATGAACTATATAAAAGAACTACCTACAATAAAGTAACAAGCCACTAAGCAGCATTTGTTACCAATACAATTAATTAAAAATTGTTGTAGTAAACCCACATTTTGGGATGAATTGCTCACAGCTATAGATTCAAAGGCGAGAGTAAAGGCAAACCATGAGATATTCTTAAGCCCATGTAACAAATTACGTTACCGCTATAGCAGTCTTGCAGCCAATCATTTAGTTTCGTACAAAAGTTTGCTCTCACTCCATTTGAGACTTCAATCATTGGCAGGAAATGAAGCGCTCTCGATGGACTCCAGACCGTAATTAGTTTGAGTGAACATCTTGCCACGTTCTATTGAAAATACTTTTTAGAATTCCAAAATTCGCGTTCCAGACTTGAACAGATCGAAAAGAAATAAGGTCTCCATTAGCAAAAGCACTTACGCTGCCGAAGACCCAAAAGCTTCGTAACTGGATTTTAAAAAATGAAATGTAAAGTGGTGTGATCATGAGCGTTTGGACAGGGCTACCGAAACTTAATTTATGCCAAAATTTACTATGGGAAGCTTTTTAACTTCTGAAAGCTAAATATAGTTATGACTTTCCTAAACCAATTACAATATGAATCCAAATAAAAGGTTTCTTTTTTTTCTACCATATCGCTGCAAATTGATTTCACTTATAAGCTGCGACGTATAGAATCTGAGACAATACTTTTAGAGATAAATCGGAAATCCGCACACGTGGTACAACCGGAAATTGGAAACAGTAAAGTACATTTATAGGTAAGCCGCAGAACGAAGATCGTTAGTACGATTATATAAATGGCTGGAAGCAACTTATTTTATTTATTTTTGACGGGAAAGACGGAGAGTGCGGAAGGCGTTACATTTCTGTACTCACAGTTGCAATTCTAGAAAGTTCCTCCTCGCTGACACCAAGAGAAGCCAAGCCTATCTCCTGCGAGAACTGAGCGAAGCTTGGGCAGGCTAAGAGGGGCATGTGACCCAGCAGCTCATGGCAACAGTCCCTGAACGTAGAAATAGTTCAAATAAACAGTAAAAAGATTATAAACTAAAGAAAAGTATACATATAGTCATTTTATTGAAATTGGGCTAATAGCTTAAAATGTTTCAGCACATCTGACCACAATCAGCGGTCATTCTGCGAAAACTAAAAGTAACCAGAGGTGAGGTGCAGCACAATGAATATACCACGTAACATGACCAAATTATGCATTCCTCATCCATTATCAAGATGTCAGTTTGAAGCACAGATTCCGAGCTTTAAAATGACACCAAAGTTAGTTGTTCAGACCATTGCATGATGGGAGTACCATAACCCAGAGGTTGGGGTGCGAAAACGTTGTTGATTCACTTCGAATTTAAAAAAAAAGCAATGAAAAATATTTAAAATATTACATTTTTTATTCCTTTGTCGCACCTTTAACATCATGATTTACAGAACCTGATACAAACATGATAAAGAAACACCTTTTTATCACATAACACAGGGCTGCTGATCTTCAACATCCTCGAACAATCAATTCATTCGACATGGCCACTTCCTCTATCCAAACAAAGTCCACATCGCAGGCGCGTGCCACCAACTCTTTCGCTGATTGCGTCGGGATTATTCCTGAGGATATCCACTTCTCTGCGAATGCGCTTGACCCAAACATCTGAGTCGACACAGATAATAAGCTGGTGTCATTTTTCGTTTACAGCGCAGTGAAGTTACCCCACGGTTCATCAGTTGAAAACCCTGAAACTATGTACAAAAGTTTCTGTTGGTTTATTCATTGTTCTGGTGCTTCTTGCAGCATATGATGCGCTACATGCAATACTAAAGCTGAATAATCATCGCTGAGCATACTTAGTTTTCACGTAGCATCAGTACCGTATAGACAAGGAGGTCGCTAAGAATATGGTGAGGTGTAGGTAACTGACGTAAGTATAAACATATAGCATGTAATGCCATAACACGAGCAACGACATACACCAAAAAAGGCACAATGTTTCACGAGGCTCTCATTAATAATTTTTTAACCTGTCCTTAAAAACTGAAAAATATTCTAGTCATACATATCCTATTAACTATACAGCAAGTAAAATTATAGTTTACTATTATTATATGTTAAAGACTGGTAACAGGTGGAATTGGCATCGGCAGCTACGGGTAAGGAGGAATCGGTATCGGCAATAAAAATTGGAATCGGCACACCCCTATTGTGAGCAATCCTTTATAAATTATCAAAAATGTATCTCATTGTAGTATTTCATCTTGTATTCAGGAACACCTTCGAGACATTGGAGTCTGAAAACGCTTGGGCTGAATTCCGGCAATGCAACTTTCCACCATTGAAGCGTAGAACACGGTTACCTACTAGTGAGTGCTATCGCAGCACCAATTTCGGTATTTCCCTGTAATCCTCATAGTCTACACGAATGTAGTTTCTCCTTCTATTGAAATATTTTGCCATTACTTTACAAAAACACTAAGCAAATAAAATTTAGGAAAGACTCGGCAAGGATGTCCACTGTGTACTCTTTGCCCCATAAATACAGCGTATGCGTTAGTTAGCTAGCTTCCGCTACAGTAACGTAGGACATAAAAAACTACCATGTATACCGAGTAATAAGACGAGCTGATTGATATGGTTTATGAAGATGAGCTAATCTCATTAGCTTTAACCCGTCCGTTGTTTCAGTCAATGGCGTTAGTTTCGATAGTTTGATTTTCCGCTGAAAGGAGATCCAAAGTAAAGAAACCGTCGCTCATGATTACCGTTTATGACAATTTAAAGCTGATGAGCTTTGCCGTTTCGATGAGACTGCCTCAATCGAATGCGCCTTTGGTCACTCCATAGGCGCCCATATGACTGTTAGTTATAGTAAAAATGAAAAGAACTGGGTGCTCATACAAAGAGGACCAGCGCATACTGGACCGTCAAGTCGAGAAAGAATTGGAAGCAGAATAGATAGAAAAACGTTAGCAATAATTAGCAAGAAAACAGAAGCCAACGGAAGTAACATGGGAATCACTAGGTTCCGGAAGGTGATTACTAAATTCCTACTAGGATGTAACTTTGCATAAAGACGGATGGACAGCGAGGACCTAACTAACCATTACTGGAGAGATGGACCTCACAGTCCACTATCATACCGTACTAATCAAGTTCGGTTGTAAAACACGGCACCACTTTAAAATCAAGGTGAGGGCAAAGACGATTGATCTAAAAGACATTATTAAAAATTGGATCCAAATTTGAACGTTTCGACCTTATAGGTCATCATCACCATTCTG
>LQNS02277999.1:1945784-1957758 GCA_001587735.2 Parhyale hawaiensis
AAAAGTGTGTTGAGGTTTCTTGATGAGGAAGGAGTGGAGACTCTTGACTGGCCTGCTCAAAGTCCTGACCTCAACCCCATAGAGAACCTGTGGAAAGTCTTGGGTGGGAAAGTCATGGCTCGAAATCCAACAAATACTGAGGATTTGTGGACAAAGCTTCAAGAGGAATGGGGCAGGATTGATATTGAACGATGCCACAATTTAATTGAATCTTACTATCGAAGATGTGTTGAAGTCATCAAACATAAAGGATCGTTCACAAAATATTGATTAAGGATGAAGATTTTTTGTTAAATTTGTTGTTTTGTTGCGTTTTTTGTCAAGTGTCCCTTAATTCTGCTCACACTAAATTCATAATTATAAGGTAAATATACCTAACTTTTTTCTTATCCTTCGGATCGTAATAAATTCTTAGCATATTATTAGGTATCCCAATACCTCTTTTGTGTTAGAATTTCAGCGTTGAACCTTTTACAGTTTTTGAGATAGGAATTTTTTTATTTTTGTCCCTTAATTATGCTCGCAACTGTAGATTAGCATTCAGGAATTAACTTAAACTGCCTCCATTGAGAAGTAAGTCGAGAGATTGTAGCTGTTACGGAAAGCTTTTAGCTCTTTAGCCACAGGTCATCTTGCTCTAGCTGTGCTTACAACTTTACAAGTTTCGTCGTAATTAATTAATCCACTAATTATATCAAAGACTATACGTACTGCGTGAAGAAGAAAAATCTCTCTTTTTAGTGGTTCTAAAAAATATAATTATATTACATGCAGTGAAAGCAACTTTATAAATATCTACGGCATTATCTGTGGAGCAAAGTCAAACCTAGCGAAATGCTTATATTTCGACACGTGCTCTGCACATGCATTAAGTAGCAAGCAACCCTGCATAAACCATCTCAAAACTCGAACAACCTGACTACGGTACCTCAAAACTCGAACAATTCCCTCATTGCACGGTTGCTATTTTAGGGTATACTGCAGTATGTAAGCAGTTCTATTGCTATCTATAGTAGCACGTTTGGAATTTGTGATTACCCATCTTCACTGATCGAACTTTCGTTAACACAACTTTCAACTTAAAGAAACAGAGGAATGCGAGTTTAAGGCATCACGACTGCTAAGCAGTGAAACCCTACTATTCTTTCTCTGACACAGAGAAAAGCTATAAATGCAATCAAAACTCAACTGTTTTGAGCATATCATATGTCTTCCTCCTATCTGACATTTTCACAGGAAGCAGACTTTCTTCGAACATTCTTCAAGAATAACGGTTATCCATATTACCTTTTACATCATTGCTGCAAACTTTTTCTGGACAAACTATTTGATCCCGGCATTACTAAACCTACTGTTCTCAAATCATATTTTTCCACTCACTTTCATACTATAGCAGAGCCGCCGTCGCTACAGTTAACTCTCTGAGAACTTTCCTTACCGAAGCGTACCCGTATATAAATTTTAGGTTCTCTTACAAAAATACTTATACCTTAGGATCATATTTTGAATTCAAAGACAAACCTCCCACACCTCTTCTGTCCAGTGTTGTCTGTAAATTTCAGTGCAGAGGCTGCTACGTTTCGTACATTGGCAGCACTAGACAGTATTACAAAGCCCGCGTTCATCAACATTTAGATATATCTAGTAGAACAGGTTTAATGCTAGCTAAACCTACCCATCCGGCTATCCGTCTTCATGCAGAAAAAAAAAACAATCATCCCATTAGCATGAAATACTTCTCCATGATCGATTTTTCAACCCCAATGGAACTGACAACTTTAGAATCTCTTTACATCCATCAAACAAAACCCAGCCTCAATACAATGACTACAGCTTTACCTCTCATCGCGGTCCATAACTGACTTTTTCTTCTTTTCTTCTTTTTTTTCTTTTTTCCCTTCAACTATACTTGTTCTGATCACCTCGTTCTTCGACTGTACCCGATTGCCTCCTCCTTATTGCTTGACTTCACAGGCATCATTCTCCTCCAACTGTTGTAACTCTGATCCCTCCGCTCACTGATTGTACCCAGCTGCCCTTTCCTAATCGCTCGCCAGTACCAGCATTCTCGTTAGGCGTTTCGGAACTTGTCCCAGTCATTCACACTTTACTCCTCACACAGCAAACATCTCACTCCCCTTTAGGCTTTAGGTTTAAGAAATGTTTAAATAAATTTTTTCTTTTGTACAGTGTGTTTCCTTTGATTATGGAAACATATTTCTTTACCGATTTTTTAAGATAAGTATCAAACATTTAAAATGTTAATAGTGAGTTAGTGCACGTGTGGGTTGTAACTATAAAAAAAATTAGAGAAAGATAAAATGGAACCATTTCCGTTTTGGCAACATTTGTTTATCGCACGGGGTTCTGCTGTTACGCGTACGCCACATTATGCAACATCACTCTCTAGTCAACATGGGCAAAAAAATGCGGTCTCACAAGTGAAGTAAAGATCAGAATAACTTCGTTATTGGCTTCTGGTAAGACAACACTCGAAGTTTCCAAGGAATTACAGCATGATCACCGAGCAATTTAGGCTTATGCAATTGAAGGTAAAGTAAACCCGAAAACTCCGGATAGAGCCTCTACGAGGAAATTGACTGCTCGGGATATGCGACATTTGAATATTTCTATGGCTAGAAAACACCTTTCTACAAGTAAAACTATATTTGAAGACGCTGGAGCCCCAGTACTAATCAAAAAGACAAGATGTGAGGTTCTGCAGAAGCTAGGGAAAGTGGAAAAGGCAATAAAACGACCACTTCTAACAAAAGCTCATAAAAAAAATAGGGTCGAATGGGCTGAAAAGAACATGAATACTAATTTCTCCAATGTCATATTTACTGACGAATGCAGAGCCACTCTTGATGATCCAGATGGATGGGCGTCTGGATGGGTCCTCCATGACCGACCTCAACAGACACGGCTTAAGCGTCGACAAGGTGGTTCAGGTGTGATGTTTTGGGCCGGGATAGTAGGTGACACCCTTATTGGTCGATTTAAAGTGGCAGAAGGAGGAAAACTGAATGCAGAAAGGTACTACCAGTTTCTTGAAGCCAACTTGGTACTATGGCTTGATGAGCATAACTATCGCACGCAGATCCAAATTGGTATTTCGGTACGATAACGCTCCTTCACATCGAGCACGATACTTTGCTAACTGGCTTGCGGATGAAGGATTTAAATCAAAAATGATTATGACCTGGCCAGCGAATAGCCCCGATTTAAATCCCATTGAGAACCTCTGGGCAATGATCAAAAGTAAGGTCTATGAAGTTCGTCGACAGTTTTCGAGCAAAGTACACCTGTGGAATGCAGTAAAAACAGCTGCAGATTCTATTCCACCATCTGAAATATCAAACCTGACAAAGTCTGTTGAATAGTTACTGAATAGTTTTGGTTATAATTTCTTGGTTTTGGAAGTTTAATAAGAATATTCCTGTTCACCTGTATTTATTTCTTTTTTATGACGTTTTTATTAACTGGTTGCATAATCTGAGGTAACAGTAAAAACTCGTAAATAAGCAAATTGTATGATAAACTTAGCAAATGGCTAAATATTTATTTTACAAGTGCCATTTATATTTTCAACGTAGCCGTACATTTAGGTAACATTGATATTTCAAAGTTAAGACACTTGTTTTGAAAATAATTGTTCCTGTAAAATCAAAAGAAACGTACTGTAGTCAGCAGTATTTCCTTTATTTTCTGATGATGGGAAATGACGTCCCGAAACGTCCAATTTTAATTTTAGACTAGTCGACCTTATAGTTACATAATAGCTTACCTGCATCGGATCCTTAACGGTCCACATGTCATCGTTCCTGTAGAGCCACAGGCCTAAAAGACCCTTTCCGGACCCACTCATGACTGCGGCAGCGCAAATTCTCACTGGCACACTAGAATTTATTCTATTACACTGGTGCCCGACTATTCATAGACGCATCGATGGCACTGAAAAGAGAAAAACAAGAAATATACGAAGTTAAATTAAAAAATAGAGTTGAGCCAGAACATAATCGCAGATGTAACTGTTGAGAAAAATCACATAATTTTCAGAGGCACATAAACATCCATTTCTCCCCATTTAACATTATTTCTCGGGAATTGAGGTCCAACAGGGCAGCCGTCTGCACACAGAGATCGGTTTCGTTGCATTAACCAAAATTTAGTTGAGACAACTGAACTATTGGTTTTGCTATCAGATAATTAAATTTTTAGTTGATATTAATATTATTTTAGTTGAATTTGGCGGGCGATGAATTTGCTGGGCGACGAATTCGCTGGGCGACGAATTTGCTGGGCGACGAATTTGCTGGGCGACGAATTTGCTGGGCGACGAATTTGCTGGGCGACGAATTTAGCTGAAAATCAATTTTCCTGGCCACCAATTTGTAGGGTGACCAATTTACCAGGCAACTGATTTGCTGAGCAATCGATATATCGTACCTGACGGTTGATTTACTAAGAGGTAATAAAATTTACGATGAACCAAGATAAATGCTCGCTATGAACAAGATGCAAGCGAAAGAAGTAAAACATTCATAAAAGAAAAGACGTTCCGAAGAAGAGTAGCAGCACTATAGAAGCATGACCAGAATGTGTTATTGCTTTAGATTACATAGGTTAGTCCTAGCCTCTCGAACCACAGCTGAATTGTTCACGAGATTAAGAGGGAGAGTCATACAGTATGGTATGTCGAGAGCAACAGGTAACGCATGCTGGAGGATATTTCTTCACAAGGTCAACGCGCATGGGAACAGGAAGTCAGGAAAAGAGAGGAAATGTTGAACAAAACAACACCCGTAGAAATGAGAAGCAGGATCGAAGCATGGGCACGACAGATATGCGTCCCGAAAGCCTAGCTAAGGTAACTTGACTATGGGGACCTCCACATAAGCGTGCTACTCCCCGTAATAATGGATGGACAAACCCAGCTTACCTAACCCTGTATGGACGGAACAGCACTACTTGGCGGTGAAGGGTTAGGCTGGTTACACTTGTGCGCCCTTAACTGAATGCAACACTAGGTATTCGTCAACTATGTTAGCAAAGAATTACTCAGGCCTGAACTTAGCTCGCTAACCTAGTACGAAACTGGTTTTACTCTAGTAAAGCGTTGCCTTGCGGTGCATTTGTTTCCCAGCAACTTAAGTTTAAAATTTTGAAACATGACTTCCAGAATAGAATAACAACGACGTTACCAATATGAAGATGATTAGCGGGGACAGTCGAGGATGAAGTACGTCAACAGAGCTATAGGTAATTATTTACCGTTACCGTTCATACACTCCCTGTAGTTTTGCCACCGCTAACACAATAGTAATCCGCCCACTGAAGCCCACGGTAACAAACCATAACTGCACCCGACGGTAGAGGATTACAAAATATGAGGCAAAAAAAAAAGGACATAGCCTCTTTCTAACCGGTTAAAGACCGACGGGTATGCCAGGCCGGGTCTAAAAAAAAAGTTCATTTCATTGAATTATATCATCCCAACACTGAAGAATTCAGTTTTTCAACAATATCAGTCACCAAAAATTTGTTAAATTGAGTATACATTGTTAGGACCTCACATCACCTTACCCTATCTGAAACGGGTTGTGGTATATACTTGGAACAGCATCGGAAATTTGAAACGATAGAAATGGCTGGAAAGTTATCTAATTTTTCAATTCGGCACTCACTTAAGACTCGCGTATACGAGTCATAAGCACCTATAATAAGTCAAAGAAAACTGATATTCCTTTAGGCATGACTCACATATGGTCCCGTGTTTTCTCGAGTGAATTTGGCCCGTGTCGATGACAGTTACAAGGCTCGCTTGAAGAAATTTGTTAGGTAAATTCTATGGTCGTTGGAGGGATAATTTTGGTCGTAAAATTCATTATCGTGCATGACAAAACGAAGAGACCACCAATATAAACAGGACTGCCGTCATCAAATTGTTGCGAGTTGGTGAGACGAAGAATGAAACCGGAAAAAGGATACAGTAATTTTGAGCTGTGGCCACAGTCTGCCAATATCAGGTAAATTTAATCCGTTCAACGAGTCATTAAACAAACAAAAATTCGTTTTCTGCTGTGAATAATATTGTTTGGAACATCGTTATTGGGCCGTTCATTGTTTTAAAGCCCTAAAAATGTTTAAGAGAAGAAAAATGAAGATCATCTGCGCTTAGAAGATATTATAATCTTTTATTGAGTTAGCAGCCGTGCACCATTCACTATTTTGACGGTACCTGTATAGCTATATTCTCCTGGGCTGCACGACGGCGGCCCGTACTCACCGCAGCAGCCTGGAGCTCAGTTCGATATCCGCCAAAACCGTCGACCGCAGGACTCACACTGGACCCGGCCTGTCTCCGCCTCCGAGGTCTTCATCTGCCCCGCCGCCACCGCTCGCCCACGCTCGACCTGCAGCCATCTTACGTGGCCGCTGCCGTCCTGTACCTCCGGCACTGTTCACTTAAATAGTAAGTGCATAAGCTGCGGTGTCCACCTCCGGTAGGTTTTCCTCCAACAGTTCGTATCATAAAAAGTAGGTCATTTTGTCTCTATTCTGTAATTAAAAAAGTGAGGGTCATTCTACTAAGAAGCAATTGATATGATTCAAAATATTCGTAGCCTCGAATACACATTCCAGTGTTCATCGTATCCATTTCTAACGAAACTCTTCATTCAAGCCACGCCTTAACAATCTAACACAGAGTACATCTGACCCTGGTGCAAATTTCCATGTGACAATTCAGTCTCCACGGCATCCATCCCTGTGCAAATTTCCTGTGCAGAAGCAAACTGATGGTCCAGCTTCTACCACGCCCAAGTTTGCGTCACGGATGAACTCTTGCGACTGGCATGTTAACTTCATACAGCTCCAACTACATAAAATTATACGGTGCTTAGCTGGTGGATATCTGCACCTAGAAGTAACGTCAATATTCTGTGGAACATTAAAAATTTAGAATAAAAAATGCCCGTTCGAAAATAAGCAGCTTTGGCACTGCAATCGCAAAAGGCTTCAAAATATAAGGTGTACAAGACACCTAAACTCAGGCACCTTATCTTCAGCCCAAAGACACCTTCCCTTGCCAGGGGCTCCGGTCGGACGTGACTGATTGCCATTGTTTGAGCTCTGAGATCTACCATCCCTCTCCCTCAGGCGAAAAACCGTTCTAGTTTTTTTTCTGAAAAGTTAGTTTCTTGTCGTTAATGATTCTTAATTGCAATCACAGATTTTCACTTCGATCGTGATAAGCTATTTTTATTTAAGTGCATAATTGTTTTAATTAGAGTTCCAAGCTCAATCATCTATCGTCCTTGAGCGTTCGCTGTAATCCTAAGAGAGAGTGAGAGAGCATACGAACTTGAGAAGCACGTTGTCCCATCTAGAAAAAAACAAGAAAAATGAAAGCAGTAATGCGGGAATCAAAACAGGACGAGTACAAAGAAAATAGAAACAAAGTGAGAAAAAAACTAAAGGCGTTTTGCCTAACGTAGACTAGGAGGTACCATAAGTATTATTAATCCACGACGTTTTCATAAAAATCATCCTTTATTGGGTTAAGGGAGCAAAAGGCTATTTTTTTTGGAGGCTGATTTTCAGAATAGCTTGGGCCAAGGGGGGTAAAGTACGGCCCACGGGCCACATCCGGCCGTCAGTATTTTCAACCCGGCCCACGAAGGTCTTGGGATCTTAGATATATCAACTCAATTTAAGCACTTATTAGGAGACACTTATAACAAAAAGTTCTAGCTTATTTAAAAAAAATGAGAAGATTTCATATTGAGTCGGCGAATTGTTTTATCTTGGATTGTGCGTTCCCCTCTGCATTTGGAAATGGGCATACCACCGCGAAGTTATCATAATAAGAATATTTTCTGTGCAAAAATAAAGTAGATCTGCCAGTGATTTTTTAATTTTCTTGCACAAAATGCCAGTGATTTTTTTATTTTTTAGCAAATTTTGCAAAATAGCCTGCTGCCTCCGATATCACCGGTATTACCGGCATTTGTAGTCTGTCAGCCCGTTTCGACGAGAGGGATCGAGTCAAAATTGTACAAATGGCAGCGGTAAGAAAAATCATAGGACAGCGGCTTCATTTGCCACAAGGTGGAAAATGGTCCACACGTACAAAACGGAAGATATAAATTATATTGTGAGTTTTCCCGCCGTATCAGATACAAAGACTATATAACAGCGATCCAATGTTGAATGATATAGTTAAGAAATTTAGTCGAACTTAAATAAGTTCAATTAGAACAATCCTGGCCAGGTGCACCATGTCTGGCAGGAAATAAGGCGCAAGCATCTCCAACTCCACACTGCTCGGTCGAACGAAATCGCTCAGCCGTGCGGCACAGAGAAGTAGACGAAAAACGAGAAAAGATGACAGAAGAAAGCGAACATTCGTGCCGGGGGGTCCCGTCCGTGGCTCCCCACACGGGAGCAGATAGGAGTCCCATGGGATGGGTCGCTTACCACCAATCGGGGGCCCACCTCGCGGAACAGAAGGGAAAAATTAATATAGAGAACCTACCTAACTCTACAAAACTAACCTCAGCAGGAACTGCGGCCAGATGTTACATCCCCTGCAGAGGCGGCACTAGTGACCCTTGGGTGCGTGATGCCAAAACATATTGCGGCAGGGAATGGGCCCGCCACTATATGCCCCTGAGGGCACGGAAGACATAAATGAAAATTTGCATGCCATAAGAATATTCAAAGAGCAAGAAATTGACGATTGGATGAAAGGAATCAGACCATTATTGCGCAAATGGCAGCGCCGATAAAAAACCGTCTGGAAACGTCAGCATTTACGAGACGGTTAATAGCGTTACACAAATACAAACGCAGATAACTAATTGGAACTTTGCACGCTACAACAATATGCAAAAAGAAAGAAATTGGCTTTCAGAGCAAATAAATCGGATCATAATTGGGCAAATGGCAGTAGTTGCAAGCTTGCTTGATGCAAAGGAGGGATTTGCGGGGATAATTTGTGGGACTGACATTAAACAAACTACAAAGCAAGTTTGTGTCTCCCTTTTCATTTAGGAACTGGAGTACAACGACACTGTAACCCTGACACTAATGTTTTTCTTCTGTGGAAATCGGAGGATCTGCTGAGTCTGATTTTTCAATTTTTATCCTTAAAAAAACTGTAAGGCACTCCTCTGTGATTTTTCTAAAATCAATTGTTCCCTATTTCACCAGCGTTAAAAGTGAAAAGACGTAGCTTACAATTATCCTAATACTAACATCTTTCTCCTGTGCGAATATGAGGAAAATCAGCTGCTTCTGACTTTTCAAGGTTAAAAAAAACATGCTAGTACCCAATTAGCGATTTTTTTCAAAATGTGCAATTATTTCCAATTTAACCGATATTACCAGCATTTACTGTCTAGGTGTTCATACCCTGCTCATATAAATTCAGTATCAGGTGGGCAATGTATTTTTTAGTAAAAAAGAATAGCATATTTAAGGAATGAGAATATTGTTTCGTGAATTGATGGATTGTTTTGTAATGGATTGTGTGTTTTTCTCTGCATCTAGGGAACTGGAATGCCGCTACACATTATTATTATGTTAGTTGTTTAAGCTTCTCTAGACACAACTACGGTGATTCAAGAGAGGAAAAGGAAGGGGCATGTAGTATGTCGATAGAAATGTGGAACCCATGCACGAAGGTGGACCAACACTCATAGGAACAGCAAGTAAGGGATGACATGGATGAACAGATCAAAGTAAGATCAGTAGGAGTACTAAATCAGGAAGGAAGCAAAGCGGGCACGGAAGACAGACGTCCCGAAGGCCTAGCTAATGGCTAAGGTTACCTATACAATCCCCCTTGGAGCGCTGCTCCCCGTAGCATAGGATGGGCGAACCCAAGCAACCTCTCTATGAGATATGGACCATTCAATGCCCCCTGAGGGGTACCACGGCACAATAACCCTTATACCGTACAAATAGCCTACCTTTCTTCTGCACAATTGTGAGGCGGATCTGCTGAATTTGATTTTGCAAAATCTTTGGAACGAACTGCGAGGAACCTCCTTATCAATTTTTCCGAAACGTATAGTTGTTGCCGATTTCACCGATATTATAAGCATTTATAGTGTATACTAAGGGTGGGCAGTCTACGGCCCGCGGGACAAATCTGGACCGTTAGTTTTTAAATGTGGCCCTCGGAAAGACTTGGGGTCTTAGATGTATCTGCGCTTTTTAAGTTCGTATTATGGGACATGCAGTATGTTACCTTTGATTATGCAATTTTTTTTACTTTATTTTTCAAGATTAGTGTCTAACTTTGAAGTATCATTATTAACCAAATGTATGGCTATGTTGCAAATATAAACAGTACTTGTAAAATAAATATTTAGCCATTTGCTAAGTTTATCATACACTTTGTTTATTTACGAGTTTTTACTGTTACCTCAGATGATGAAACAAGTTTATAAAACGTCATAAAGCGGAAATAAATACAAGTGAACAGGAATATTTTTATTAAACTTCCAAAATCAAGAAATTATGACCAAAACAATTCAATAAACACTGAAATAAGTGTTAAGTAGTGGTAAACATAAGTCAATTTTGAACATGGCCACCTCCATTTTTAACGATTTTTATAAGGCGATTATCAACAGATTTTATCAGGTTTGATATTTCAGATGGTGGAATAGAATCTGCAGCTGTTTTTACTGCATCCACAGGCTTACTTTGCTCGAAAACTGCCGACGAACTTCATAGACCTTACTTTTGATCATTGTCCACAGGTTCTCAATGGGATTTAAATCGGGGCTATTGGCTGGCCAGGTCATAATCCTTTTTGATTTAAGTACTCTATCTGCAAGCCAGTTAGCAGTGTACCGTGCTCGGTATGAGGGAGCGTTATCGTGCTGAAATACCAATTTAGGTCTGCGTACGATAGTCTGCTCATCAAGCCATGGCATCAAGTTGGCTTCTAAAAACTGGTAGTACCTTTCTGCATTCAGTTTAACTCCTTCTGCCACTTCATAAGGTCCAATAAGGGTGTCACTAATTATCCCGGCCCAAACATCACACCTCCACCACCTTGTTGACGCTTAAGCCGTGTCTGTTGAGGTCGGTCATGGAGGATCCATCCAGACGCCTATCCGTCTGGACCATCATGAGTGGCTTTGCATTCGTCAGTAATATGACCTTGAAGAAATCAGTTTCAATGGTCTCTTCAGCTCATTTGACCCTATTTTCTTTGTGAGTTTTTGTTAGAAGTGTTCATTTAATTGCCTTTTTTTACTTTCCCTAGCTTCTGCAACACCTCACATCTTGTCTTTCTGCTTAGTATTGGAGCTCCAGCGTCTTCAAATATCGCCTTACTTGTAGAAAGCTGTTTTCTAGCCATAGAAACCTTCAAATGTCGCATATCCCGAGCAGCTAGTTTCCTCGTAGAGGCTCTATCCGGAGTTCTCCAGTTGACCTTACCTTCAATTGCATAAGCCCTAATTGTTCTGTGATCACGCTGTAATTCCTTGGAAACTTCGAGTGTTGTCTTACCAGAAGCCAATAACGAGGGCACTTTGATCTTTTCTACACTGGCTAGACCGTTTTTTCTTGTCCATGTTGACTAGAGAGTGATGTTGCATAATCTGGCGTAACAGCAGAACCACGTACGATAAGCAAATGTTGTCAAAACGTGGGAAATGGTTCCGTTTTATTTTTCTCTAATTGTTTTAATAGTTGCAACATATATATATATATATATATATATACAAATATACGTGTGCACTAACGTACTATTAAAATTTCACATGTTTGCCACTTATCTTGAAAAACAAGTAAAAAAATTGTATTTGCATAATCTAAGGTAACATACTGTATTCGAAAATTCCATATCTGCAGCAAATACGTTACTTGTTATCTTTGTTAGGTATGCATCATGTGCGGGCCCGGCCCGTCTGTCAATTTTTAAAAGTCTGTGTGCCCCCCACACTCC
>LQNS02277999.1:1966627-1979840 GCA_001587735.2 Parhyale hawaiensis
TCCAAGCCAGTCAATTAATTTGATTGAATGTATTGCCGCGCCCTCGAAAGCACGCGTGGTCAAGAAAAGTATGAAAATGTTAACCTAAGCTCACTTAGCAGCACGGGCATTGCTGTAGCACGATATAACTGGTATCTGCATTTACGATGATTGTTTATTCCTAGTTGTATCGATACTAGAAGTAAAATAAGGTATAACAAGTGAGAAAAACTGCAGTTTCTTTGGATTAAGAAGCATGAGCAACGAAGTTCAGCGGAACATGTGCGTGGTAGTCTGGACGGGACTTTGTATGGCGGAAGAGCAGCTGCCCGTCTCTAGTGTGTCACCTACAGTCGTTCCGATACACAACAAAGATTTCTGAGTGAGTTGCGCGTTGCTCGTACGAATGCCTAGTGTGTCCCCTGCATTATTACGAATGCCTAGTGTGTCCCCTGCATTATTACGAATGCCTAGTGTGTCCCCTGCATTATTAGGCGCCCACTCGAACAAGCCCTTATTCCGTAAAATGGAGTTTCGCAGTCAGTTCAACCAAAGGCATCTTAGATTTGGCGCCAAAATTAAGCCTTCGAGGCTTGACTAGTTCATAATTTAACGCAGGCGCGCTGGCTTCTAGCCTAGAATTCTGATAATATTTAGCAGTCCTGCAAGAGTTCCTCCATTTTCGAGCATCAATCGATCGCAATGTTAAAAAAAGTAATGGCAATGTTTATAAGCAAAGGCTAAGTTACCCAGCTTAAAACCCTGCAAGTTTTAAAGTTGTTGCCGTCGGTGCCATCAGGTGTTATAAAACCTGAGTCGCATTGGAGGCCAGGGCAAAGCGGGTGACGCCGATCGAAGGCCTGATAGCCACATGGCTCGGGGGAACCTTGCAAACAATGGCCCCATGGTTACTTGTTACGTGTTGAAATGATTTTTTTATTTTTAGGTCACTGCGACACAGTGAATGTAGCACGGCATGTAACATCGATGACAACCTCAAATTACAGTTGTATTAGCAACATAAATAGTAACAGTAGGGCAATGAGTCTCTTAAGAAACATTCTGAGTAACTGTGATGTGAAGACGTTGGTTATATTCCATCACTGTCACTCAGTAGGCCTCTAAAATCACTACTTCATTCAAAATACTCTGAACTTATGAAAATAATTTGGAACAATTAGATATTATTAAACAATGCGAATTAATGTCTCGAAATCAATTCTCCTTGTACCATAAGCGACGAATGTGAAGTATAAGTTAGTATTTCTAAACTGGCCTCATTTCTTTGGATTACTGCAAATATTTTGCACGTAATTGAGAGAACTTACTCACGGTTTGCCACCAATACTTGCTGAGCTTAACTAGAACGCCTCGTGGCGTATGACCACCACACGTGAGAAGTGCTGAGTCATGAGTTACAAATTCACATTTTTTTTTCAATGGCCAGCTAACTCTAAATTTTTGGTATTTTTCACATCTTAGTCAGCCCAAATGATTGCCTGAAAAACATTGTGATTATGGCTCAACTCCTGCTGCCTCTTTTTGAGGGGAAAGACAAACAAATAGACAAATAGACATACAACCAACCCGTAAAAAAACAGTATCACCGCTCTTTCATCACTAGCGGGTGATAATACTGTAACTGTGTGTATCGAAGGTGTATCAATCATGTCCAAAAATCCGTGCCAGTACCTATCCAATGCAATATGCACAGCCACAAGAGAATTCTTTTACGATTTAAGCTGCTAAAGAGAACTGTCATATAACAATATCCCTGTCCATAGACCACACCGTACATATATGGTGTGGTCTATGCCCTGTAATATATATATATATATATATAGAGGCGGGTTCACACGATAGCCATGTAAACGAGTTCACTTAGCTATAGACCACACAATACATATATGGTGTGATCTGGCAGGGATATTGTTACATGACAGTTCTCTTATGAAATGTTAGCCAAGTTCAGTGTGCTTAGCTAGAGTCACTATAGTGGAACTTGTGGTATCTCTTCCTGTTCACAGTGACTAAGAACTCTACAAGCGCTTACGCTTTTGTGTTGTTTAAGCGAACGCTGGGATGCATGTATACGCGGCGCCGAGGAAGTTCGTTGTTCTGGCTATCATGTGGCCCCAGTATTAGGCCGGCTGCACACAACAACTTTCGTTGCCGCTAGGATCTTAGAGGCAACTCAACTTATCCGTGTACGTAGTTACGGCACGGCTTCAGCTTGCACAAAATTAAGCTGCTTCAAAAATATTCAAATATTTCAGTCGCTACTGCAATTTCTACACCCTAGCGAGTTGCAATGTTGAACTTTCAACGATCGCTCTTAATTATGAGCGGTTGGTGTTCACAACTATTGGTATTTTAAGAATTACAGCACAATGTTCATGGACGTCATGCTGAAGTCACGGCCACGGCTGCGCAGTCGGATAAGCTAAGTTGCGTCTAGGCTGCTAGCGAAAACGAAAGTTGTTAGTGTACAGCCGGCCTTAGACTTGTGATACTTGTGATCTCTAGTCGAGCCCAGCCGAGGCGTGTTGCAATCAGATGCCAGGGGCGTGTTGCAATCAGGCTTTCGGTGACACCTGTGCTACACCGGCCTCCGACACAGGTTGGGTAACACCGATAACAACCCTCTAAAATTGTAGGGTTATGAGTGGGCAACACTGCCTTTGTTTACAAACATTGACTTTGATACTTAACAATTGGTATTGAAAAATCTATGACTGCCATATATTGCTTGAGTTCCTGCATTTGATGCAGTTTTGCTTATTTTTCCATTTTTTTATCCTAAAATACAGCCGTAATAAGGCTCCGTCAGAAATGTTTAGGTACGAGTTTTCTGCAAATTCCGCAACACTTCTTGGGGGAGCTCCGATCGCACGTCGCATTTACTATGACGCGGTGTGACACCGGTAACACAGTAAGGGTAACACCGGTTACCATTACAGTGTTACCCAGTGTAACACAGTGTAGCGATGATTACGATGCGCGACCTCAACGTCCCTAAAAAGTGTCACGGAATCTACGGGAAGCTCATACCTAAACATTGTTGGCGGCACCTTATTTTGGAGGCATTTTATGATAGAAAGTTGAGAAAAGTACGCAAAAGTGCTTTAAATGCTAGAAACATGTGAATAATTGACAGTCATGGAATTATTTTCTTATATGTTCAATTAAATATCAGCAAGTATACTCAATGTTTATAAACAACGGCTGTCTTACCCAGACCCAGCTCAAAACCTTACAAGTTTTGAGGTTATCGTCGGTGTTGCCAAACCTGTGTCGCATTAGAGGTCGGGGTAACATGGGTGACACCGAGAGTCGGGGTGCAACACGACGCGCCTCCGACAACTTTCACCGTTTGGCATGTCTCATGTCGCTGCCGATGGCTAGTTTAATGCACTCATCTTTTGTTCAATAATATCCTTAGATTATCTGACGTTATCAGGAGATATTCCTATCTTCAAAGCAGGCGATAAACACTGGGAAATAATTTATAGCCCAATTTCATTAGAATGTTTTATTGTGAACCATTTTTTTAATTGATGTAGCGACATATACGTTTGTAAGTACATATGCAATGTTCTTCTTTGCAACAACTATCAAAAATAAGCCATTATATGTCGGTCTTTGCTAATGACAACGGGGATATATCGTGCCTGTAATTTTAAACACCTTCACTCGTTTGAGCTGCCAAGACCTTCACAACCTACCATTCGCTAGAGGAAGAGGCAGCACATGATTTGTCTGGCTGAAAAAATCACATTATTGTAAATATAATTCGTGCATACACAAAACTGCCACTTCGCGTGCTGGGTACGTAAGCGATGAAACAAACTGCAATTTCTTGGGCCTTTGGCCACCATCGACTCAAACTAGGCCCCCGTTTTCCGCAGAGTTTTCTTCGGTCGCGATTTGTTTCGGTCCTCCCTAAAATGCCTCACCACCGCAGCAGACGACGGACGGTTCCGGACCGCTGCTGTCACTCCAGGTCCGGACATCAACATGGCAGATCCAGAGCTGGACGATTTCCGTGAATTTTTCGAATTTTCTCCTCATCCGCCAAAAGAACATGTCAACAGATACACGTGAGTAGTACTGCAGTAGTTGTTGACAGTGTCTGTGTTGAAAATGCGCGAATTTCTTTAATTTTTATGGCAGTTATCGATTGTGAGGGCGCGGCAGTCAGCTGGGGCCAGACTGTCTCCTGTGTTTACAAGTGGGTCGTTTTTTTCCATGCGCTTTATTTCTTCTCTTTTAGAGATCTATTCTTAATCCAAATGGTGAGTACTTATAGAGATGGAAATTATGAAGTTTCACGGACTGAAGATTTTCCGTAATTTCTGCACTCTGCCGAAATTTTCCCTCGTAGTGTGATTTTGTTGCAACTGCGAGTTTTGTGTGCTATTTTTTATACCTACCCATTATTGGTCATTCTAGATGCTGGAGGGATTGCCTTATGTGGAACTTCTTATTTTTTATTCTTTTCTTTTTACATTTGAAGCTTTCCATCCAATTCTATCTCAGTGTTAACAGTGCTTCCAGATGCAGTCACTCAGTGTATAATGGTGCAAGTTTTGCCTTACATGTTTTTTGTTTGCCCTTGCAGTTTATCGAGTGAAAATTAAGGTGCTCAAAGTGTTTGTGCAGGGCTAGCAAGCATCTCCTGTGTTCAGTGTTCCGCAAGTGTGTAGAACAGGGGATAATTTTGTGAATACATGAGTACGGTCGCCACATATTGAAAGAAATTTGTTCACAGTTATGTATACAGTATACCTATCTTTCATCGTCAAGGGCGCAAGAAAACAAAAATACACTTTGCTAGCAATGTTTATTTGGTACTTATTACTGTTAGGCCTAGTACTCTTTTGTTTTATAAAACAGTTGCGTTGTGGTGAACTGTTTTATGTTTGGATGTCAAGTTGTGTGTATTTGAGAAATCGCTTCTTAAATAATCATTGTCCGCAGAACTGTACACACCAAAGCTATCGTAAAGCAGTTTACCGTTCGTAAATGATATGCAACAGCAGACGACCCTCAGGATGAATTTAGACCATTTTGGTCAATTTTCCGAAGAGGACCGTAAAGAAATTTGGTATTTTTGTTGACATATTTAGGTAAAATAAGGCATTCTAAAACGTTTATGATTAACGTTTTCACCGCAAGTGCTTAGTTTTCGAGATATATTTTTTTTTTGTCTTTAAAGTTCCCATGGTTTTTCTATTAGAGAAAACAAGATTCGCCATTACGACTAGGGCCTAGCGCGATATCGCGTTAGGCCTTCACTGTTTATGTACATATTTCTTATAGGCTATTAGCAGAACCAATCCTTGCTTGCCTAATCTTAATGAGTAAGACTCACGTTGTAGCCGGAAAACTATTACGAGGCTTCATTCTAGATGCCGCGCCACGGCCGTAATAGCACATCTTAAATTCTTTCTCAAGAAACAATGGCAGCTTTAAAGTCAATACTTCTAAAGGTCAGCCCTTGCGATGAAAACGTTTTTGGAAAGTCATAGAATGTCTTATTCTACCAAATTATGTCAACAAAAACTATTACATATAAAACTACCAATGCTGGTAAAATTATAGTATAACGCAGGAAACAAACCCCACCACTGCCGGCAACTGCATATTACGCGTTCCAATAATGTGGGCCAGCTAGTTTTGTTCCAAAAACGTATATGAACAGAACTTCAAAGTTCCCGACGAAAGCGGTATTCATGAAAAACGTCTTCTGCGTTCATAGTTCATTAAAATTAGCTCGCGATTGTACAATTAGTTAAAGACTTGACTTAATAGGACGTGTTCGAACACACGTACGGTCATCCCGCCTGTGTTGATCAACAAAAGTAGATGCCAACATGGCTGCAATGGCCAGTGTAACAGAGAAACAATGGGAAATTTAAAGTCAAATATCTTGAAAACTAAGCATGCGCGGCGAAAACGTTATTCATGAAAAACGTTTTAGAATGCCTTATTTTACCTAAATATGTTAACAAAAATACTGAATGTCAATACTGACCTCTTCGGAAAAATCGCCCATATGGTCGATGTATTATAGCTAACATAAACTTATGGTGTCGAATATTATGATATGTTAATTTAGTAAAACGATCTTGGTCTCGTGTATGTTGTCCTGCGAACAAGCGTAGCATTTTTAGAGTGACGATACAGTGAACTAAGTGAAGATTATTTAGCCCTGTGCGTGCTGCAGGTGTCCCTGATACCCTGAAGGTTAAACTTTCAACTATATATATGTTTGGGAATTTAACTTGTTGTGAAATCCTGTTATTTTACAAGCAATAGACGTGTAATTATTGTTAATTTTTTTTAAGTTTAGCCGTCAACCAAGAGTAATTCTTTGAATATATAGTATTATTTTACCTCTGCATGAGAACAACTTTTTCCCATGAATGCAATATCAGTTTTCTAGCATGTATTTGCGGTATTTAAGAGCTTGATATTTATAACAGTCGCAAATTACTGATCAGAGTTTGCGCGCACGTAGTGCATACAGTAACGCGCCTCCAACAGCACTGATTGTTCAGTTCTTGCTACCGCAATGTATAACAGGATTGCTTGTTGTGTTGATTCTGCTGTTAAGTGTGTCGGTCTCCAAAACTACTACAAGTAATTTTACTTTTTAGGATACCTGCATTTTTGTGGTATCTAGCTCTGATGTATACATATTGTACTAATGATGTCTAATCACGAAGATGAATAGGCCCTACTCGCACTAATGTAATTATTACTACTTGTTTGTATTCTACCATTGCCCCATCCCAACTTCTACAGTTTTCTCGAGCTTGCACTTCGTGTCTATCAATCCCGTGTTTTATATGCGTATTCTTTCTGGGTCAGGCAATGTGCTTTTTGCTAGATGAATTCATCCATTCAGAGAAGTTAATGAAGCCTCGATAGGTTCAGGCAAACACTGTACACACACTGTACTTGTATTTACCTTTTCTTGTGCTGAATCGTACACTCGCGGCAGGAAGAAGACACTCGGATGTCTCTGAAACCGCAATTTTCCCAAGCCAAGTTTCGATAATTAATCGTTGTCTGAGGCGCTTTTGACAGTGAAACAAGTAACAAGCTCAATGGGTGGTAAATTCATGGTATAAATTTTTCGGGATTGTGTAGTTTCTTATCGATAAAATATTATCCAGCACTTCGTACGAGAATGCGCGTGAACATCTAAATTTGCTTTCTCATAAAAATAATCCGAACATAATTGTTATGGTAGTCTTGTGGTGCGCAGTTCGGTAGATTCATTGTACTAAAACTAGCTTTAAGTGAAGATGAATTTGCGTTTCATGCCAATGAATAAGCGAAAAACCGGTAAATTTGTTGAGTGGTACATTCATCGAATGGTAACTTCATCGAATGGTAACTTCATCGAATGGTAACTTCATCGAATGGTAACTTCATCGAATGGTAACTTCATCGAATGGTAACTTCATCGAATGGTAACTTCATCGAATGGTAACTTCATCGACAGGTAATTTCATCGATTGGTAACTTCATCGAATGGTAACTTCATCGAATGGTAACTTCATCGAATGGTAACTTCATCGAATGGTAACTTCATCGAATGGTAACTTCATCGAAAGGTAATTTCATCGATTGGTAACTTCATCGATTGGTAACTTCATCGAATGGTAACTTCATCGAATGGTAACTTCATCGAATGGTAACTTCATCGAATGGTAATTTCATCGATTGGTAACTTCATCGAAAGGTAATTTCATCGATTGGTAACTTCATCGAAAGGTAATTTCATCGAAAGGTAATTTCATCGATTGGTACATTCACCTAATAGCCTTATACTATAGATTCATGGAATGGTTAACTCAGTGAAGGTAAACTGGACGAAGCCTTGTAAGCACTATAGCAGCTTTTCAAAAACCTACCAATCATCTCCACTAGTACTACTATGTCCAGCACTGCTGTCGTGTACTCACTGATTTACGAAGATTATTTGATGCAATCAATGATCGTTTAATGCCGATGAGTCTCCGCTATCAGGAGTTATACTACATTAGGAATGATATACCTCATGGTTAGCTTAGCGGTTTCGTAATTACTGTGTTAGGAAAAGAATTGTTGAATACCTCCATAGGTAGGTAACGTAGACGCGAGTTTAACCATCACTGCATCCCTTATTGTTTATGGTACGTACCTTACTGTCCTTCCTACGGGTATACGGTAAAGATGGAGTGAACTTGTCCGCACATCCCAAGGGGCGAAATGTACTTGCATTGGTTCGTGCTGGAGATGAATGCACGCTGGCCCCAGATGATTGCACTGCTACATGGCTGCTGCAGTGGACTTGAGTAAGAGATATGATGTCTGAGATGGAAGGCTCATGCGTCTATTGTAACTCCTTCACCTGGTTTGGGTGTGTAGAATGGGAAGATTAAACTACACAGTCGAGGCTAAATTTTCGAAACTCCTATTATTGATCCCTTAATTTGTAATTATCTCATTTGCTGCCGCCCCTCTTAAGCTTTTTGTTGGCCTATCATCTCATGTATTGTATGCAGTTCTATTGAGCAGATCAAGGAAATTTTTTGAGTCTGAAGAATGAAACTTTATAAAACATAAGAGGGTAGGGGTTCTGTAATGAGGCCTACCTGTGTACCCTTTTGATCTCTTAACCGATCCAACGTGCGTTTATCCAGTGCAATGCCCTGCTCGAGCGTCTCTGCTTCAGCCTCAACACTTCACAGTCAAGTGTTTCCCTTTTTGGAAATCAATTTCAAACGTTCATGCATAGACTGCAACAAAATACATCAATTTCTTCAATTGACATGTCAGTGGGATATCTAATGCCCGCTTTTCTATAATTTTTGCTGGTTTTCATCATTTTAGTGATTGGACAGTACGACATTCACAGCTCATTCAGGTAGCCATCAGTAACGGATTAATTAAGGAGTAAAAAAAAAGATAGATATAGATCAAAGATCTCACGCAATCTTTTCCGGGGTGCATGGCTGGTTGGTTGCCGCAGATAATATAATTATTGGGTTTGCGCTATACCATTATTGCGGGGTGTCGCACCTTATGGACGATGTCATAGGCCGGAGGATGCCACTGGTCAGCTTAGACTAAAGCCTTCGGAATGTCTTCTTTTTGATAGTTGGTTTGCTTTGTTCTTCTCCGTAGTCCTAATGACGATGATTTTTTCTATCCTTGTATCGCTTTTCCTATTGCCGTTACTTTATGTTGAACTGCGATAAATTGCGCCTTCTGTCTCCATTTTATGGAAAATGCCGCAATCCTGTGCTCTTTTCACATAACCATTTCATGGATTAGGATACTTGAACCTTAAACTTACCTAACAAGTAGTATCATACTATGATGCTTTCCTCTGCCAATGGTCATATTAAAATGATCTTGACAGTTTTCAAATGTCCTTAGGTCATAGCGCCGTTGCTGTTTCGGCGTATACGTTTCGTCCACTTCCAATAGATTGAACTTCTCCGGAACGCCAATCTGTCGATTCACCAGTTGGGCATATTTTGAGGCGCTTCCTGCGCATCGGTCACACCTCTGACGGCAGGATAGTGTTTTCAGTCGTCTGAAGCCTAATAGGGCTGAGATTGTCTGTCAGTTTCAGACATTTTGCGAGTTCCAAAGTTTATCAGACATACGCAATTTTGTGGTTTCATGCCAGTATATGGTGAGGCAATTTAGCTGATAGTAGTAATTGTTATAGAAACATGAATGAGGTATACAGCATTTCAGACGCTGTACATGAAAATCCTTACGTTATAGCATAAATTGCAGCATCTTCGGATACCACTGCTGTTTAGTACCAAGTCAGTCATCTTTTATTTTAAAACTCGGCATGCATCTGCTGGAGCTAATCCAATTTTTTTTTACAATTTTCATTTGTTATATGAATAAAGTCCGTAAATTAAACTCTTGATTTGACCGAATTGCTATAAATATTTATTGGCATCTATCCGAATATTTTGCTTATCGCAGACGGTTGAAATAGCACCTCATACCCAATCGGAATTTATGGGCATTCATGGGCCGCCTATGAGAAAATAGTGAGAGGTATCAAATAACATGGGATAAATGCCTATAAATTTCCGATTAGGTATGAACTGAGGGTTAATTTATTAGCACCGGTCTACTTCACTGGGGAATCCGCCCGTCACTGGCACGTTCGATCTGGTTTGAAGCTTTTTTGCTACACCTGAGGTCAGGTTAGCTTCACCTGAGGTCAGGTTAGCTTCACCTGAGGTCAGGTTAGCTACACCTGAGGTCAGGTTAGCTACACCTGAGGTCAGGTTAGCTACACCTGAGGTCAGGTTAGCTACACCTGAGGTCAGGTTAGCTACACCTGAGGTCAGGTTAGCTACACCTGAGGTCAGGTTAGCTACACCTGTGGTCAGGTTAGCTACACCTGTGGTCAGGATAGCTACACCTGTGGTCAGGATAGCTACACCTGTGGTCAGGATAGCTACACCTGTGGTCAGGATAGCTACACCTGTGGTCAGGATAGCTACACCTGTGGTCAGGATAGCTACACCTGAGGTCAGGTTAGCTGCACCTGAAGTCAGGTTAGCTACACCTGAGGTCGGGTTAGCTACACCTGAGGTCGGGTTCGCTACACCTGTGGTCGGGTTCGCTACACCTGAGGTCGGGTTAGCTACACCTGAGGTCGGGTTAGCTACACCTGAGGTCAGGTTAGCTACACCTGAGGTCAGGTTAGCTACACCTGAGGGCTGTATACTGAAGGCTGTTTGATTTGAAACGTGCAGGTCGGTTTACCCAAAACGGTTTTGTTTAGAGAGGTTCGCGGTTTTGTTGCGCTTCTATGAGTCAATTTGACCAGTAGAAAATGTTACCGAATTTGAAATAAAAATCCTACGAAGGGCAAGTTTCAGTAAGCAAAGGTAATATCATGAGAGAGCTCCAGATCGCTCTGCAGCTAGACCTTTAGTAGCTAATTTATATATACAGAGCTACACTACACAATCGCACATTCTTACTGGAGCTATACCATACAGTCGCACCGTCAACTTACGAGCTGACATTCAGTTCTCGCTTGTATCGGGATGACATATGAGTTGGACGGCCACTCATAAGTTGAGCGTGAGGTAGTATAATGTGACCACGGCATCTAGTCATAACGAGCGTTTGTGAACTCTTACAAGCTGCGTCGTAATCAGGTTCGTTTTAAACAATGACGTGGTTATCATCAGTTTCAGTGATGTTATAGCTATCGTGCTGGGGAACAGGAATCTCCACGGTCTATGCAGAGTACATATTATGGAGTCTGCGATTTTCCCGTGATCTGCATTGATAAAATCAGCTTCGTGCAGTCACCTCATTTCCGTCAAATTTCAGCTAAGTTAGACGGTAACACGCCACGAAAAAGGTACAGCTCACATCCCGACTAGCAAATCCAAATTCACTGGTTCGTGCTGCAAATAGGTGTTTACCAGACTCCAGAAGAGCGCACTACTGCAGTCGACCACATATCAGAGCGATCACATCATGCAGGACGGGAGGTTCCAATGACAGCTGCGATCTTTCCAAGCGGCCTCGTATCAGGGTCAGTGCCCCCGCAATGGTGTGTGTGAATGCCAGAAACGCTAACGCCATAATCTGAGAGCAACACTAGAATTTACCTGCCTGGCGAGAAGCAAAAGCGCGAACTCTAGCATGGAAATCAGCACGCAAGCATCATCCTGCCAGTGTACAGCATATTGAGTTCTCTGCTTAATGTAGTCCAGCTAGCTTCCGTGATGGCGCATGAACTGCATCGTCAGAAGTTCATTTCTCTGCAAACTGCAGCTGTTCAACCTCTATTTGTCTTGTTAAAGGTGCGGTGCGTTGCGTAGGGCGTGAGTGGAGGTGGTGTGGGCCGCAGGTAGACCCAAAACGCTCCATGAAAAGAGCTCCTTTGTCTGCATTTTCAGTTCCAAAGGAGACGAAGCCCTTGATGCTGATGTATTCGAGAGCTAACCCAATTACAGATTTTTTTTTTGTACGGTGTGAGAACGATCTCGGTGCTGCAGAAAAAGTTTCCCTCTCGGATGCTAAAAATATGGAAGCCTCACGTAGTTTCATTCTTTTAAGACTATGGCTGCAGGGCGGTCTCAGACCTCTGCAAGAAAAGTGTCTGCTTGGCATGCTAAAAAATATAAAAGGCTTGCTGCAGTTTCCTATTAAATGGGTGTGGCTTGATCATCTCGACCCTGCGTGAAAGAGTTAGTTTACGTTACTAAGAAGTTGTTTTGTGGTGTGTTTTCGTTCGTCCCGAGTTTATTTAGTTTCTTTTTTGCACCACTGATATTTTTTTGCGTTTCTCTCTGATATTTTCCATTAGACTGCTCATCTGCTGGGGTTCTTTCTACTGGGTATGTATTATCCACGATCATTCTTCACAGACTAAACATTTTCGTTTGGATTAACAGTTCATATCCATCCAGCAGGCTGCAACCATTAGTGTTAAAGTCTCTAAAAACGCTCCTCGTATATATATAGGTAGAGCAGAGATGTTGGCATCCAGGTGTGAGAACTTTACGGTAGCTCAAAGAGTGGCAGTTTTGTAAGTGAATTGGGTAAGCCAGGTGCACTCTGTAGTGGTGTACCCTCATATTTACGGGTAGAATTGCGCAGTTAGAGGCCTAAGTCTTGCATGCTTCAAATTGGTATAGCCGTATATCATAGAAGGAATCGTTAGATAAACAGATATAGTTGTTTTTATTCGGTCATTTCATAGTTTTTGTCGATACCATATTAAAAGTAAATTAGTGTAGTCCGTAGACTTTCAATTGGTAGAAATCCCCTTGCTTATAGGATGCATCTTGCTTGCACAGTAGTAGTTAGGTTGTTATTATCACCCGCGAACTAATTGAGAGAGGTGATAATGTTTTCGTTGAAGATTTAAGTATACATATTTGTATATATATATATATTTGTTTGATAGGTTTATTACACCCAGCACATTTGATACATTACAAATATTTGGTAAAGTAGTACTAAATACTGTAAAATAATGTATGCGCAGCCACTGAAAGTTTAACTTTTGGGGCAACACAAAGCAAAAGCTAATAAAATTGCATGACGTATTCTTTAAAACGTTTTTTAAGACATCAGAAATGGGATCTAATAAATACTCAGGAAGTTTATTGAGAAGAGTTGCAATTTGAAATACTGTAGCGCGTTTCTCAACGTCAACACGCACAGTTGG
>LQNS02277999.1:1979884-1992559 GCA_001587735.2 Parhyale hawaiensis
AATAAATACTCAGGAAGTTTATTGAGAAGAGTTGCAATTTGAAATACTGTAGCGCGTTTCTCAACGTCAACACGCACAGTTGGGAGATTGAGAACAGAACGTCTCATTTCGTAATTTTGTTTGGCAAAAAAGGGACTGAAATACTTTAGGAATACTTCAAGGTGATTATAAAACACAAATCGAAAAAATTTAAGTAAGGAATAATTCTAAAACATCCTGAAATTGCAACATTCGTAAAGAGGAGTACATTTCACTGCATCTCATTAGAGGCACATTGTTTTCGTTACGCCTAACACATAGTAGCTATTCGCCTAAGTATATTATTCAATATTACTTCAAGCTTGTGAATGTGACAACGTGGGACTCCGCCCCAAACGATTTTATTCTGGATAAGCTCTGAATGAGCCAATGAGAAATAAACTGTTTTTAATGATTCACGATCAACATAATTGGATGTTGCATAGATTATGCAACCATCGTCAGAAGAAGTTTCCACCCAATAAGTGGCCCAACAAATTGAGTAATGTTCATAATTTTTTGTAGGGAGTTTGCTGGGTTGACCTAGATATGGCCAATGCAGAAAAAACTAGACCTAGCTTGCCATAAAAATTGACTGAGTTGAATTTTCTCCACCGCTGCGAATTTGCCTCCACCGCTTCAGATCGTCAGGAGAATGAGGCATTCTATTTTTCTCTATATTATTATTGAAGATTGAAGAGCTAATCCCTGGGAGGGAATGGAGATGTGCATTAGCCTCGTTCATCAAAAATGACTTCATTAAATTTGCCCCTACCGCGGGTGATGGTCTTCCGCCACCGAGGCGTTCTAGTTTTATCATACATCAGGTTAGGTTATTTTACATCAGCTAAATTTCTGTTAGGGAAGTTTAGGTAAGGCAAGGATAGGTTCAACCGGTTTAGATCAGTGCGAATACATGGAGTACACCTCGAAATTCCACCTGTGGCTTACATTTCTTCCCTTCCCTTAGTCTATTAACTGCCACGCCGCAGCTACTGAGATAGCGGTTACCAATTTCAGCACTTTCTATTCTTCGTTGGAGTCCGTCTTATTCATTTATATTCTATATCTTGTAGGTGTATAATGTTGCTAGCATTTGAAAATGATGGAAAACTTGTGTCTGGGTTGCTATTCTTACAGCTAGATACACGGACAACGTCATAGACAGATGCAATACCTGTTTCTCAATTATTTTCTGTCTAGCTTACCAGTTAATGTTCTAATATCCTGGCTAGGTTCGCTGTTCTATGTTACACAGAAGAGCACCCAGGCCTTAGCTAGGCCTGTGGCACGACGTTCCTTGGTGATCTCTCTGCTTTCTTCAGTTTCTATGCTTCTATATACTGATCACTATTTTGTTGTTGTTCATATTTTTCTTCTTCTTCTTCTTGCCAGACTTGCTATGCTTAGAAAAGTTTATTCCGCGCGAGAACATTCTGGTGCATGAGTTCCACGTTTCCATCCTCATACTAAATGTCATTTTGCTTTGTCGTTTTGAAGCGTTATTGTAATGTCATTTCAAAGGTTACCTAAACTTCTCTTTAATTCATTTACTCCACTCTTATCACCAAGTAAAGAGGCGGGTTAGCTAGCGTACCCCGTTCTGGTTTCCCTGGAATTCGCAGAATTAACAGCAAAAGTGGTTGTGACAGTTACTGCGCTTGCGTTAGCTCCATTTGCCGAAAGCGTTATGATGACCAGATTTTCCTTTCTGGCTCCTGGGGCCCATTAGGCTCTTATAAGAGTCGGGTTTCTTCTGTATGGGGGCCCTGAAGTTACACGAACCGTATTGTTAAACCCCTCAAATCAGCACTATTTTGAACAATGTGGGTCAGAGTGGACCAATTTTCGGCGGTGTAGCCACATGTTTCAGACTCCAGTGACAAAATATGTTCAGGTGTCCCCTCTGGCCGCCCTTGGCAACACAAAACTGTGCTTCGTGCAAATATAAAATAGCTTGACCTCAGTTGCTGCTCACGGGGATTAATGTTCCTCTACGGCATCCCCTTAATTCCCCTTAGATCTACGCTTCTGTCCAATTTTAATATTTCAAATGACGTAACTGAGAATAAATGTTTTGAAGCAAATATCTTTACGTTTTCCTTTAACACGGAGTCATTCATTATTTATAGAGGACGTTTCATATAAAGTATTGTTCTCCTATACTAGACATAAGCTTTCATTGCTTATGAGGATACCCATCATGACCCATGTGTTACGGAAAGCAGAGATCACAGGGAACCCTATGAGTAGGCTACCGTAGCTTTAGCTAGAGCTTCGGGATGTCTTTCCATCGTGCATACTTTGCTCCCTTCCACTTTCATACTCCTACTGATGATGCTTTTTTCTGTTCTTCCTCTTTTTTCCAGACTTGCTACTCGAACCCATGCGCACTGGTTCTGTGTGTTGGTACACCTTCGTGCATGGGTTCCACGCTTCTATCGTTATGCTGTATGCCCCTTAGTTGTTTCTCCCTCTGTTATCCGGTGTGTTGTGATGATGGAGGCCTAAACGATTCAATATAATAATGGTAACTTCCGTTAGAGAGCCCCATCAAACGTCATTGGCTGGGTCATAGGTCATTGGACTAGGTTAGTTCAGTTCATTCATCCCACGTTACGGAGACTAGCGCCACCTTAACCCTATGCGTCCGGCACGTATTTCCTTCGTTCTCACTTATCTTCGTTTAGCTTCGATACTCGTACTAATAATCTCTTACTTTGTTCATAATCGGCTTTCCTACCTTACTGTAGGAAATGAAGAAATGAAGATGAAAGGAAGGGAAGGGAAGTAGACTTGAAAGAAAGGCGCCCCGACGGTCTAGCTAAAGCTGAAGTTGCTGGTTCCCCCTCAAAGAGCTACTCCCTATAACGTAGGATAGGCAAGCCTAATGGTCATTAGCCCATTCTGTTACCCATGAAATTGGGGAGAGGGAGGGTGCGTGCCGGACTCAGACGGGTTCAAAAGACTATAGTGTGAATATTCCTTTATACGTTACACCAAGTTGATCGCATTTCTATCCAACTTGTTTGCGATGTTTGTTTAACCTTGTTCTGCACGATGCAGTACAATTTCATAGTTTCAGGATCGGTTTCGTTATGCTATTCCGAATTCTTTTTCAACTTTTTCTATTACGCAGTGATGATCCTTGTCGAGTTTCTCGTTTAACTCTTGCCTGACCTATATACTATACACGTCATCCCGTTTTTTCTTCTTTTTGGACCTTTACTAACTGCAGTGGATATGGAGGCTTAAACTTTAAATGCACCTAAGCAGTAAAGAAACTGCAGTACGAAAATAGTCTTTCAGTTATACCGTATATTGAGATGTTAAGCTGACCATAGCAACATCTCGATTCATTTCGCTATTCCTGTTGTAGCGATAACTTTATTCATTCTATTTTTAGGAAACCTTGTGGAATTGCCGACTTCAATAATTATTGCTTCATATAACGAATTGACGTATAACTGTTTCTTGAACTACTGTGAAGAAGAGCTGAAATTATGTATAGTTTCAACCATTGTGCAACGTTCATGGCATAGTTGTACCTCGCCAGAATGAATATTCCCTAGACTGCAGTATGCAAAGAACAGTAGGAAATATTGTTTTAGCTTCATCATATATAAAACAAAGACAAAATTGGTTCCCGCACTCTTTATTTGTGCTGCTGGAACTGCAACATTGACGACTACGACCCATTCGGAATTACCGAAAAGAAGGAAGACCTCGCTCCGTATTTTTGTCTCGGGGTACATCCGACCTTTTTCCTTGCTGGCCGCCATGAATAATCTCTGCAACTTGGGGCGCTTCTGGCCAAGTTTTGGCTCCTTTTCTATTCACCGCAACGATTTTCTGCATTGGAAATAAAACGTGGATTTCTTATTTGTGAATGCGTATAAGTGATTTTAATAATGCAGAAGCGATGAGTTCCCTGTGTTGTGCTATTATAGAGTATAATTATTACAGGCTTACGAGGCTAGCGTTATTAACTTAACGACAAAGGTGCGTATTTTTTTATGATTTAATGTACATTAGTGTGCAGTTAGCGCTATAAGAGGGATGAGTGAGTTTAAAGTAGGAAATCGATAGTTTCTTGTACTCTCTGTTCGGACAGGTCGTCTTGCACTGTAGTACCCGTGTTCCGCGAGGGTTTCTTCCTCAACATTCCCTGTTTGTTGGTCCCATGCGTGGGTCCCCTCAGCCCCTGTGATGTGTTGGTGTTAGAAGAGCCCCTACTTCCTTTCTTTGTTCCGCAGTGTATTCCCAGCCAGCATGGAGGCCGTTAATGCTTATTCTATTCGTTCACTCTAGGCAAACAATCCATTCGTAATAGCGTTAACTTGTCTGAAATTTCAATTCTAGCGTTCGATTCATAACTCTGGATTGACTTTTTTTGTTACTCGAAAACAGATTGCGAGCAAGACGGCGGCAAGCTCACGCCTGCGAATCAGTAATATCGCAATAATAATATATGTGAGGAATTATCCAGACAGGGGGCTCATCCGTCCACCCTTGGGTTTTAATAGAATAAATACAAAGCATCGAGCCAGGACTCGATCTGGGGACCTTAAGATTACCACGCCGGTTCTCTACCAGTAAGCCACAGCAGCCAAAAGCAACGCAAGCACACGATTAACTTGTGCTGCCCGCTGCATTCTGGCAAACGAGGTTGAATAATTTCATAAAAATGTCATTGATAGAGGCTGTTGAGAGAACTTTCCGCTTTGTAGAGCCCTAGGTGGGGATCGAGTGGGACATACTCCGTATAGGGTTAGGTTAGCTAGGTTCGCCCATCCTTTGTTACGGAAATCATGCGTCCAGTGGTACTCCAAATGTTACCATAGTCTTAGCTAGGTCTTCGAGACATCTTTTATCCCTGTCTATTTTTGTGTATGATGCTTTGCCCTGTTTTTTTTTTCTTGATACACCTACCCTCCGCGTTGATAAAGTGATGGTTAGACCATTGGTGAAGGCTCCACGTTTCCCTCGATCTCTGCGTGTCTCGTCTTTCTGTCAATCGTTGGATCACAGTATACGCTGTGGGTCGGGATGTTTAAACGAGCACCTTGGCAGTAGTGATGATTATTTTGTGATTTTCGTCAAGCATTATCTGATAATCTGATTTTTATCACATTGCAATATAGTTGTTTCTCGTTGACAACGTTAGCACCTGCGTTGAAAATGGACGCTCCTTTACGCACTCACTTCTACGGAACAGGAGTAAGTTTTCGCAGTCTCAAGCCTAATTGTCTTACAGTTACCGCTAGAAACTCAATACCACTCTATTAATTGCTAGTGCTACTTATCTTGGCTTGGTAGAAATTGCGCTGACCAGAAGTTTCATTCATCAGAGTTGCCCAGGTTGCCCTGATCGTATATTTACCAAGAAATATAAAATCATATTCCTAGTGAGGCAGCACATCTATCCTACGATAAGTAGCAATTCTAAACCATTGTTCCGAAAAACATGACACTGATTTACAATTTGTCCCCTTCAGATAATGTCATAACATACAGACGGGCGTGTGTATGGAACTACAAGCAGACTAATAACATACATGGACGTTATATCCCGACCTGAATTTTTTCGTATCATATCTCGATACAGTATTAGAGGATGCATGTATAAGTAGATAGCTACTTAGTGCGTATTATTATACTGTGTTGATAATAACAAAGATTCGAAATTCAGAATTAGAATAATATTACTGAAGATGCAAGAATTCAATAAATCTTTGAATAGTCTGAGATTCCTGTTTGTCGTTCAACATTTCGTGCCGCGTGCCAAGGTTACACACGAAAGCTATTTCCGCTATGACTCCCAGCAATAGTATCTCAAAAAAACCTGCGACGGTCCGTATGTACAATGACAAAACTGCTTGTACTTGTAAAGTTTTGAGACAATCTTTGCGCAAGAAGATCAACGGTTGCCATTCCATAATAAGATTTTCGCAATAACATCTTATGTACGGCGCCTCTTTACGTAAAAGATGCGTAGCAAAGGTGTTTTGTGTGAAAGTGACCAGTTTGTAACTATCCAAGGGCTTGATAATAATAGGGACCCCGGAAATATGAAAACGAACTATCCGTGGGCTTCATTCTTGGACCCATCTTCGTTGCAATGGGAGACACTGAGAAAGACAAGATTATTAAGGAATCATCCGAATCGTGTTTAGACCAATCAGGAATTTTCGGTCGAAACCCCGATGCCTATGGGTGAGAAGGTAATAATATAGGTAGTCGATTATGCGTATTTTTTCCGATAAAATGATTTTCAGTGGCATTCCAGCCAAAAATCAACGAAGATTTTCAGTGAAACTCCACACATACATAATCCACCCAAGAATTTCTTTCCATATATAATAGTGGAAGAATATCAACGGAATTTCGTACGTACGATCACGAGTGGAATTCTTCCCTGAATTCGTGGAAGAATATATGTGTGGTTTTTCATGCCATAATCGGTTCAAATAATATATGACGATATTTTTGCAAAATATCTGAAAATGTATATTGTAGGGTATGCTATACGTCTTTTCACTTTTATATTTCGTTTCAATGAAGTGCATAAACTTCGACGATGTGCTGGATACTGATGACGGCAACCTTGATGCTACGTTTGTAACTTTTTTTCGAATTTATCAATATTTTGCGTGCTCATCCATCACTTTTAATTATTGTATTCCTTGTTATGCAGTGTTGCCATCTTTGAGCAAGTGTTGCAATCAATTTTTGTATTAATTTGATTCACATTTAGTAGCTTTTATCAACAAAACTATTCCATTATCTTTATATAGAAATAATATAGTGTCACGTTTTATGCTGTATTTAGCCTTACGTACCCTAACTACGTGAACGGTCAAAATTTTGAAGCAGAGTTATGAAAAATTACTCTTTTCTAGCTTAGAGCTAAGAAAGTTTTATAATCGTGCTTGAACTGCCCGACTGGTTCAAGTTTCTTCCCGAGCAGCAGTCAGAAGTTGATACGAGTTGCAGCATGTATAAATAGGGAGGGAAATGCTATTGGCGAGTACGGGTGAAAGAAGGTTGGCTATATATGGAAATATTGATGAAAATCATCCATGATTATGGACAATTTTACACCTGTTGTTATGGTTGAAAATGTCGGAATTACCGTAGCCCAACCGTGAAGGTTCATTCAAAATCACTCCATAATTGCCGTTAATTACGCATGGGTATTATACATGCTCGATCATAATCATGGCTGCTTCCTACGATAATTTCTCATTGGGAGCCGTTAATCGTATCAAGAGAAAATGTCGCAAAGCTCATCAGACTACTAAACCTGCATTTGCAAGCGCTTGTGCCCGTTATGTGCATAAAGTCACCACGATGTGATGGTTTGAGGATATCTGCCAAACCCCGAAGGGCAGAAGTTTGTTAATTACATCCTCATTGATTGTGTAGCAGCAGAAACAAACGTACCTTCTCAACACTTTCTCTTCACCGAAGAGTGTCGAGCGACCCAATCTCGATGAATCCGATCACCAGAGGAAGCGTTGTTTCCGAAAGGAAATGGAAACAATGTTTTTCATCGAGATAATAGACAGCGAGTTTGTATGGCCATTGTGCGGAGGCAAAATGACCGCTGATTGGAGGAGCAGCTTTTGCCATAGCGCGGAATGAAACTTTTGGCATTACTTAACCCTTTGCCTCCTGACGGCATCATCAGATGCCACCCTCTATTTTTCCCTATACAAAAGCTATGCATCATGTAAATTACCCAACACACTGACGGCATCTGTAGTAGCCGATGCAAAAAATTACTGTTTTTTTTTGCAAGTAAAACTAAATTTTTTCTCAAATATGTGTTTAACTAACCTATTTTTCATAAATTTAACAAAAAAAAGTGAAAAAAATGTTATTTGAATTTCAGGAGGCAAAGGGTTAAACGAGCGTTCTGCATGCATAATAATGAGCCGCCTCATGGTGCATGGCTTGTCTATGACGTGGCTAAGGTCTTTTCCAAACGTGAAAAAATAATGCAATGGACTGCCTGCGTTCCTAATCTAAAGCCCGTTGATAATCTCTGGAGTATGCCCTCTGTGAAAGACAGTACCTACATGCTTATCTACCATGGCTCTCTAGGACGTCTTGCTGTGAAGGTCTATTCTCCTTTCTATTCATGGTTGTTATATAAGAGCTATATTCAATGTGCCATGTTAGCCAACTTAGGCTTTACTTTTTTATTATTGTTCTTCTATTAAATACTAAGATATCTGTAAGTTTATTTTTCCGCTACCGATCATTTTTACACAATATAAATTTGTCGTGATATATGGCTGTGCTCTATGGGATGTTTCCCACACTAAAAGAAGTCACTCGATCTTCACACTATAGAATTTCGGGATTCTCTTTTGAAGTAAACTTTTAGGTTTGGACGTTAGAATTTAAAGTCTGGCCAAATTTCTGTTTTAAGCGTTTGCAAGTCGTAAGTAGTTTACATTCCATGTCACAGAGAAAAATTTTTCTGTCGAGAAACGGAGGTGTGGAGAGCAGAGCGTGTTGAGTAACAAAAGTTACTCCCTTCCATTTTCATCCTCCTACGATAGATACTTTGTTCGGTTCTTCTTCTTCTATTCCGACTCACTATTCCAACGTGCGTTAATTCAATGTGGGAATACCCTTGCCCAAACAGCTCCCCTAGGCGAATCCCAGAGGTTAAATTAACCTTACCAAGCCCTCAGGATGTCTCTTACGTGCACACTTTGCGTCCTTTAATTTCCATACTCGTCCTGATCATTTCAGTTCTTCCTCTGCCCCCTCCCATCCTTGGACTTATTCTTCCTGTTTGCGTTGATCCTGCGCAGAAGTACTATCGTGCATGGGTTCAACGTTTTCTCGACACCCCGTTGGTCCCTTATTCGTTTGTTAGATAATCTCTACAGTCCAGACGGAGGCTAAAACTATTCGATTTTTAATACACTCGTAGACATAAGTTCTATGTCTCTATCGATGTTCCTTTCTCCTAAAACACTTGAGCACTAGCTAAGAAGGCGTAACCGGCTGTACGTAATAATAATAATTACCTCTTTCCAACTTCCATATAAAGTGGCGCAATGAAATAGGTATCAAATCAAGCACATGGCTCCTGTTTGTTTGCTAATCCAAACTTGATCTATAAAAGTGCAACGATAATGCCATCCTGCGCATGAAATTTTTCAAGCATCCTTGAACAGCTCTTTCTGCTACTGCTAAAGAGCTGCTTGAGCTGGGCTCACGCTGCTGCCAACACGTGTTCGCAACAGTGCTGCCAACACCTGTTGGCGAGACAGTCGGAAACACCGTTGCTGTCGGCATCCGTGAAGGAGGTGTTGGCAGCACTGTTGGCAGCACTGTTGGCAGCACTGTTGGCAGCACTGTTAGCAGCACTGTTGGCGGCACTGTTGGCGGCACTGTTGGCGGCACTGTTGGCGGCACTGTTGGCGGCACTGTTGGCGGCACTGTTGGCGGCACTGTTGGCGGCACTGTTGGCGGCACTGTTGGCGGCACTGTTGGCGGCACTGTTGGCGGCACCGTTGCCAGCACCGTTGCCAGCACCGTTGCCAGCACCGTTGCCAGCACCGTTGGCAGCACCGTTGCCAGCACCGTTGCCAGCACCGTTGGCAGCACCGTTGCCAGCACCGTTGCCAGCACCGTTGCCAGCACCGTTGCCAGCACCGTTGCCAGCACCGTTGCCAGCACCGTTGCCAGCACCGTTGCCAGCACCGTTGCCAGCACCGTTGCCAGCTCCGTTGCCGGCTCCGTTGCCGGCACCGTTGCCGGCACCGTTGCCAGCTCCGTTGCCAGCTCCGTTGCCAGCTCCGTTGCCAGCTCCGTTGCCAGCTCCGTTGCCAGCTCCGTTGCCAGCTCCGTTGCCAGCTCCGTTGCCAGCTCCGTTGCCAGCTCCGTTGCCAGCTCCGTTGCCAACACGTGTTCTGAACACTGCCAGTCGGATTACACTCACACTGTCTGCTGGGGTGTTCGAGAGAAAATTGCTTCAGATCAATTCGTTACTTTGCACCGGAAGAAGGTGCTTTATATTTTGATCGTGCAGCATCGTTGATTTTTTATTACATATAGTTAGAAAAATTTGTGTATTTAACACAGTTGGGTACTCGACTATATTAATAATTACTCTATTTTGTCACATTTTCCAGGAAAATTGATTAGATTCTCCATTGTCCTGTGATAAAAATTGGCGTCTGTTACCGAATGGAATACCTATGAACAATTGTGTGTGGAGATTGAAAAACATTCTGCTCTATATGACCCGTCATGTAAAAACTATAAATGTTTCAAAATGAGACCTGTAATTTACCGTTACGACTGTGCGTGTCTCAATGATTGCACCCCATATTGGTAACAGACTCGCGAACACCCAAGCCGGTTTTCAAGAACAGGTGGGTGTTGCCAACACTGTTTTCAAAAACACCATGGCTGTTGCCTACACATGTTGGCAGCAGTGTGAGCCGAGCTTTAGCGTCTAACTTAGCACGCATTGGTCGTGTGAAGAAGCAGTTTACCCTGCAGTGCAAATTTTCTTTCCCTCTGAGCCGACCCTCAATAGAAAACGCTGCTGTCAGGCTTGTATCGACCGCGGCCGTAGCACGTGTTTAGGACCTAACTTTTTAAAGCGATTTGTATGCCTTTTTCGCCGTCTGTTTGAGTGAGAAAAGAGAAGAGACTACTGCGCCTCCTATGTTTTGTTCTTCGTAGTAAGAGTGTTTGTTTCAAAGTTTGAGGGTTATTACGTTCCTTATTCAAAACCACAATGGTTTGTGCGTGACCGTTTTTCTATGTTTTGTTGTTACACCGCATTTTGTGTCAATTTATTTTCAGTACTCTAAGCTATAAAAGGGTGCTCTATTGAGAGTACATCATTATTGCATTTCAGCAACCCATATACATCGGTAATAATACTCTACCTGTGTACCTGGACATCAAAATTGACGACAAAAGATTTTGCGATAATTCACCTTTACTGATCATGCTTTAGTTCCTGATTTGCAAATGAAAGATGCACTGTAACGGCTAATTCGAATCATAACAGATGAGCGTAATCAGCCTCAAATATGCTGGGCAGCACAGTAAATCTTTACCTCCGCCAAGGAGGTTATGTTTTTTTTTTTTTTTTTTTTTGTCGGCTTTGTCGGTCTGTTATTCTCTCTGTCACCAAGATAACTCAAAAATCTATAGACGGATTTGGACGAAACTTATAGGGAACGTTAGGTATGTTTAGAGGAACAGAAAATCAGTCCGTCGCTCATTTTTCACAATGACGTAACTCGAAAAGTTATGGACGGATTTTTATAAAATTTACATGAGTTATGAATATCACGAAGAGTATATGACCAAATTTTTTAAATGATCAGTTTGTTCGTTCCTTTCTCACTGTTTTTTACTTTGGGCTTGTTAGCACAATAACTCAAAAAATGTTGAATGGATCTTTATTGATTTCTTAGGAATTGTTAGTAGTGTTAAAATATAAATGATCAAGTTTTGGTGCAGATCGGTTGTTTTGTATGTATGTTTGACTCGTGTTTGTCATAATGTTAGTTAGCAGCATAACTCAATAAGTTATGAACGGATCTCCAAAAATTCACTGCATCTGTTCACACCGTTGAAGGGCACAAATGATTGTATTTTGGTGTTGATACAATGAAAATCATGGTCTCAGAACAATTTTTATTTTTTCGTAACCGTTCCCTTCTTGGCGGAGGTACGCGCTGTAAGAGTGCTCTAGTTCCTTCAGTCATGACGAAAACCTTTTTTGCCCTCGGGTATATACTGGCGCACCCCATCTCTGTCAAAATGTATCCTAGGGCTGTCCCGAGTGCCTTCTCCGCAGGAGATATCGCAGCTGGCCGCAGTTCCTGCTGAGAAGGTGTTTGTTATATTAGGTAGGTTTTCAATACTTTCTTTTCTGTTCCGTGAAGTGGGCCGCCGAATGGTGGTATTAAGCGCCTCATCCCTTGGGACTATCAGCTCCTCTAGGGGGGCCACGGAAGGAACAATCGGCCCAAGTGTCTTCTTTCTCCTATCTCGTTCTCTTCGTTGCCGTTTCTTGCACTGGGCCAAGTGACTCAGCGAATTCGTTTAGCCGAGTCGTGTAGTGTTAGAGATGCTTTTGCGCCCTTTTCCCGCCAGTAGTAATGCACTCGGCCGAATGAGACTTTCCGGCAGGAATGCCAAGATAAAAGATTCATATACCGATGCGACATAATAAACTGACTCTACTGCTTCTTATCACGTCGTATGATGTGGGTACGATGTTGAAACCAGGAATATAATAATAACTAGTGGACCCGTGCGTGAAAAATTCACGCAATAGCCTGTACGTTTGCATAATGGCTCTAGGCCGGTGCGGAATCTCCTCTTATCTTATTTGCTTCTTAATTTTCTTCTTTTCTTCATTGCTCCATTGTCGTGCTGTCATCCTTAGGTCTTCGATATAGACAGGCAGAAGTAACATCTTGGGTAAAAAACTCCAACAAACTTAAACAAAATAGCAGCTTATATGCAATACGTTCGGTCCGTAGCAAAGATACCGTTGATACCGTCTTTCCACCTCAAATATCTGTTTCATTTGAGATGCTCAAATTTTGACTTATGAAGAGAAAACTGCTTCGTCAGAGGAAAACAGTAAGCTAGAAG